>OMLC01039541.1:0-10199 GCA_900302585.1 Regalecus glesne
ATATACATATATCCTCGTGTACTAAATGTTCAGTGTTTCAGTGTTTATTTAGTGCCCAGTCCCTCATCTCCAAAATGGTCACATTCGGACCAAAAGTTGAACAAAAGCTAAAGGACCCCAATATAAAGGGACACCAAGCAAGTTAGAACAAGTACCTCAAGAGTGTTGCAGATTAACTCGGTCAAGCGGCATTAACAACCTTGACTCTTGTCTTGATGCATGGTCAATAATCCAGGACAAATGCAAATATTCCCAAATCCTTTGTGAATGTGCAGTGGATGACCCAACTTGCATATGCATATGATTTGTGGTGTGGTATAAATGTACTGTTTATAAGGGTGGTGATGGTTACAAGCTGGCCAGACTGAAGAAGTCACCTGTTAGAGTGACTCAACGTTTCTGAATGATCTTCTGATCCACTTGAACCGATTCACCTTTCTTTGTGAACCTCGACTGCTCCCACGGAACTACCGAACGATGTTTGTCTCCTCCTAGTGTCGTTTTCTGTCCACCCATGAAGACAATCCTTTAAAACAAGACTCAAGATGTCACCTGTACGAGGGACGTTTCTTTCAATGAACGTTGTGTCCAGATGAACTGATTCATTTATAATAATAATTATCGATCTATCAAACAAAAACAACAACATTAAATATAGAGATTCACGTTTCCTGGAAGATATTTCTCTTTGTGTTAGTTTGTCATCATCAGAAGTCATTCGGGACCGCTGCTTCTTCTTGGTTATTCATGGCCAGAAGTCACATAGCAGGAGGACGCCTGTGACGGACATCTTCTAACACGGAGAGGCTAATGTGCCCGCAGCCACTACGCAGTCCTTGGCGGAGGTGGCCAGAGTCCAGTGGGACTGAGAACCAAGACGAATTGGGACCATCCCCTGTTACATGCAAGCTTCTCCTGCTACGGCAAGGTGGTGACGAGGGACAATGTTGAATTATTATAAAAACAACACTTCAAATCAAATATTCACATGTTTCGTTTAGAATATTATATATATACAATTATCGTTGTACCATTCAGAGTCACGGTGGCCGAGAGGTTAAGGCGTTGGACTCGAAATCCAATGGGGTTTCCCCGCACAGGTTCGAATCCTGTTCGTGACGTTAATCTTTTCCACTCTCAATTTGAGGATAGTGAAGTACTTTTGACTGCTAACTTGTTATAATCAGGATTTATCATCATTATTTTTTAAATTTGGTCATAAATGATGTTTGTACGTGATTTCGTGTGGGCTGGATCACAACATTAATTACGGTGGATATCGCGTGAACAGATTGTTGCACATTGTGATCATTGCGCTGCTACCTCAACATTATGTCAGTTTTATTAAAGTATGATATACCGATGAACATATTTCCGAATGACACTAGTAATCAATCTATCCACGTGGTCTAGTTAGGCGAAAGAAGTAGTCTTAGTAGGCGTTCATTTTGGTATGAGCTGAGTTTCATGTCAACACTTCCTCTAGTCTATACAGCACTATTGTATGTATATCTGGAGGGGAGTCATGAAGGTGGGTTTTAGCAGATATAATGCAAGATGAGACCACATCAGATGCATCTGCCGTCCGTGAAACTTAACAGAAAATATCCACCCACATGCCCCTTTTCCCTCAGTAAGGGTGGAATCGTCCAAAGGGTATAAATATTCCCGGCGGCGTTGACTGACGTAGATTTTGAAGGAAGTTGTTGGGAAGGAATCAATAATACAAAAGCGTGTGTAGATCTTAAATAGTGATTAGGAGCTTTAGTGATGTTTAGGCATATCAAAAAAGGTCACTTGACGCTACATGACATTTTTACCACTCTTAATGTTGAGGGCCATCATCAGCTACAGTCATGTTAGAAAAATAACAAAGCAGTGGGACAGACTACGCGCGAACAAGCTAACTGCTCAAATTTTATACACAAAGGGAATCGACTGGATAGCCTAAAATAAATTTACTTCTAACTAACTGTTAATCGAAGCTGAGCTATTAGAGACCTATCACTTGGTAGTTTTACGTGTGCGTAGCCAACGCCAGTGCTGTGTGAGAACACACGAAGTCAGTGGAGCGGTCTTTTGTTATTTAGAAACTCCACCTCTTAGTGCAGAGCCAGACAGTTGAATCTGAGCAGAAGATTCCTTTTTGCTGGGCTCAACCCAGAAACCCAGTAGCCTCACTGACTATATCTTTGGACAGGCTCGAATAGCGCTGAAACAAACTTGTATCGTAAAACGTTTCCACGGTATTTAACGTCTTGTGTAGGAACAATCTAACATGATGAGAAACTGGAAAAGGAAGGCATTCAAACGCCTTTCCCTTTTAAATTAAAAGTAGCTTACGAAGAACCGGCGAGGCTAATTTGTTAGAGCTTGCTCACGTTAAGTTGACCTAGCATCCAAGATTCTCCTTATCCCATTGATCACTACTTGCAATTGATCGTGTTCTCCTAAAACTGGCCTTATCTTGTGCCGACTATAAGCAGTTGCCATATAATTGACAAAAGTGTTGTCATTGAACAAAGGCCAGCTAGCTAGTTGGCTAGCAGGCTAGTTAGCTAGCTAAATGCCCGAGCCTTAACAGTCAGTTGTAATATCCGAGAGGAGACAACGATAGCCAGAAATTTTATTTTTCAAACTCCCATTTTGACGATGGCTAACGCTACAACCGAAGCTCTCTTCTTGATAAAAGACGTGAAACCTGGATTGAAAAATCTCAATATTGTATTCATCGTTTTGGAGATCGGTAAGTTGGCTGATTATAGTAAAATGATGTCTTCTTCTGCCATCTCAGCCTGTTTCCCGTTTTCTTAAAGGGGCCAGTAGTTTATTTGCTGCGGAGTTGCAGTTCGCCGTAATAGTTGTCATGTTGGGTTTTTCAATATTTTAAATGAATATCTTGACTCTCGAAAATAAAAGCTTAAATGAAGCAAGCTTTGATTGACGTCTAACCCAAACGTTCACAAGGGCGAGTGACCAAAACGAAGGATGGCCATGAGGTGCGTTCCTGTAAAGTGGCTGACAAGAGCGGCAGCATCGCAATCTCCGTTTGGGACGAGCTCGGCAGCCTCATTCAGGCAGGGGATATAATACGACTGACTAGAGGGTAGGATCTTACACCCAGGACAAACTGATGTCATTTATTCAGTCTCATTTGAAATTGACTTGAAGTCATCCCATTTTACAATCCATTATTGAAATGTTCAAGTAGCTGATATGTATGTTTTGATAGTTCAAATGTCTTTTTGGTGTTTGGTTTTCCAGTCTTATATGATCTCAGATTCTGTCGATGTCTTTGTGTGCTCATTGTTTCGATAGATATGCATCCATTTGGAAGGGCTGCCTGACCTTGTACACAGGGAGAGGAGGAGACCTGCAGAAGATAGGAGAGTGAGTAGCCATCCATGGAGTCTAGTTATACTTCAGGAAATTCCTTTCCCCTCTGGAATTCTGCTTGTTGCACATCTCTGTGCTTCTCCCTACACAACACCACATCCACTTAACTGTGCACTGAGCCATAAAGGCCACACAGTGACTGTATACATACAGCCAGATCATTCCCAGAATAGTGCTGATGCAGTACAAGTTGATGCCATACAGATTGTTCATTACTACAAGCCACGGGACCACTTTGTGTTGGTGGTGCCAATACAACAATTAACAGGGGATGCTGCATTTTAATTTGCATGTCTTTGAAATATTCAAGGCCATATTCTCACACAAGTTGATTAAAACTTGCAAGACCCAATGGGACACTGAATACACTGAATATATGAACATTTTGTGTGACTTTTCTCATCCAGGTTCTGCATGGTGTATTCTGAAGTACCGAACTTTAGTGAACCAAATCAAGAGCTTCTTGCTCAGACCAACCAGCAAAACAAGTCTGTGAGTATTCCATTCAAGCAATAAAAACAAAAGACGTATCCAACAGATGTATGAATCTAAAACAATGTTCTGACATTGTTTGCAATTGGCCATGTAATAAGTATGTTCAAATCTAAGAATGATGATTGCAGAAAGTCATCACTTACCCTTTATGGACAGCCCCTAATCTAACAAGGAGATATTTTATTGATTACTTTAAGACAGCAGAAAATTCTCTTCCTTGAAATAAGTCAGTTTTCCAGTTACCTATGTAAAAGTCTGTCTAATGGTACCTACAGTTTGAGTTTAGCGATTTGGATTGTTCTTTGCTGGTGCATACAATTACTGACCTTTACAATTACTGACCTCTTGATTACAAGGGCCGCTTAACCAGCTGTGGGGTAGCACAACAAAGGGAACGCCACATTGTTATATTTTTGTTGTGTCGGTCCGTGGAAAAAGAAGGATAAAAGAAAGTGATGTAACTATACATTCTTTTGATTACTTCAGCACCGTTTATAATTTTACTCTCGCCTGACAGATGTTGAAAATAACTGACTTGTTCTGGTAATGCATCTATTTGAAGAGAACTATGGCCCTGAGTTGTTACAGCCCTGGCCATGCTAATTTTTACCCTGGCTGGCTGGAAATCAGTATCGATACCTATTATGAATAAGTTCCCATTGATACTCTCAAATTGTACTAAAATGGTTTCTCTAGCAAACGGTTAGATTATAGTTCAGACAAGAAGAGCCCAGGTGAATTTTTCTGAGATCTGCTATACTGTTTAAATAACTAAATATTGAGACCTGAAGATCCTGCCAGCTTTCAATCCCCTGGAGGGGCTGCTGGGGGCGGTTGCCTTCTACTGAAAAGCAGTAATGGCATTGTTGATATTAATCAACTTAAGTGAGTTTGCTTTATCATCAAATGATGATACAGTGACATTTTTTTACTTGCCATTTCACTTAAAGGGAAAACCAGACCAGAATCAGAGGGGGAACTCTCCACCAAATCAGAATTCAGGTACACCTGCCCCTCCAGGTAAATTTCTGAAATAACAAACTACTCCGTAATTTTTTCCCCCCACTAGTATGCTTGTAGCTAGTGACAGTTTTTATTCTCTTTTAGTAAGCTTCAGCTGACAATAGTAAAATTTCAGGACTTTGTATTTACTGGGGAGATAACTGAACATGGCAATAGAAAGTTGGGGTAGTCAATCAACCCCAAGTATCCTGGCCAGTAAGTTGATTTTGTTTTATCTGTATTGTTTCATTGCCGTTTGTCTTGTTTCACGAAATAAGGTGGCATTACAGTGGTGCAGACAACACATTTTAAATGGGATGCAAAGACTTGTTATAACCAGGATTTATCTGCTCAACAACGCTGAAACTCTAATGTGCTTTGACCCCACAGGTAATGGTGCCATGCAACCATTTGCCAACAACAACCCTCAACAAGGTCCAGCTCGTGAACCTGCATTTGGGGGTGCTGGGCGACCAAATGGTCGGTCACCTGGAAATGGAGCTCCTCCAGTGACTGCTGCTGGACCCCCTGCAGCCACAAAGCCCTCAGTTACTATAAGCAATGGCAGGGATCCTCGTCGTGCCAAAAGATGAAATTGGGGACAGGGAAGAATGTGGAAAGAACTTTCTTCCCTAGTTCTCCCTTTCCTTTTTCTTTAAACTATTCACCCCCACACACACACACACCTACCCATCCACCCTATCTTTGCTGCCAAAAATGGCTTTCGTGACAATGAAATAAAATAGAGGCTACTAGTTTATTTTTATTTTTATGCAGGCTAGCCTAGTTAATTACATGTTGGAGTATTGTGCTAGTAGTTCTCTCAGTTTGCAGCACAGCGAGTGATTCATGATCTACCACTTGATGCACAAGCAGGACTTATTAAAGTCGAGCTTTGGCTTGACTTTTGGTCAGCTGCTTCTCAGTCCTCTCCCCTGCCTCCCTATCTCTTACAAATTGCCAGTTCTGTCCCAGTGTTACCTTCCCACACAACCCCAGCTCACTGCTCCCATTTTCTCTGAAACTATACACCCTACTTGAACACTTGATGCACTTTCTTCTCTTTTATTTATAGCGAAATAGTTCACTGTCATTTAATTCAGGAAATTACTCTACTTTTCAGTGGACAAAAGGCCTTAAGTTGGTGAAAATGAGTTCTTGGACTGAATGCACAAGTGAAACTCTTCGAATGGTCTTCCCCATCCTAACCAAATCGTATCAGAAGTGGCTCTGTGAAAGGAACGGTGATAGTTTTTCATTTTTGATAAGTGTTTTGGGTCTGATCAGCTAGTTGTGCCTCTGGCTTGTTTAATCTAGGCCAACCATCTAGCTACTACCGTAGGTGCACACCAGGCTTAATATCTCCGGTGAGTCGGAACAGTCAGCAGCTGCCCATGCCGAACCCTGGGCAGTGGTCGGAAAACTCAGCTCGTCTGAGTCGGGGCATGTGGAACCCTTGATGAAGGAAATTTCCATTTAAGGGTCTCTGGACCATGCACTGCAACCAGGTCCACCACCAGTCTTGCCACTGGGCACAGATGGAGCTGGTTGAGAGGATGAGGTTGACGCTGCGCAGATCTTACTGAAATCGAAATTTTTTTGTACAAGTCATGACACCTTACTACCAAAGATGTGTCATGATCAGCAACTAATTATGGACGAACAAGAGGATTGGTACCAATGATTTTCTGTCTTTTGTTTGCCAACCATTGTGAATACCTTCATGAAGGTGGGACCACTTAAGAACTACTGGCAAAGAGGTTCACCAAATAAATTTTGAAATTCTGGGTTTTCCTTTTAGTCTGTGTAGTAATTTTACAGTTGTGCAGATGGTTGGTCACTCTGGAAAGTCCTGAAGACGTTTTGTCATCAACAGATAAGATGCTGTGCTGGAGTCAAAGTTCAGTCCCTCTGAATTGATCTAATGTACTGAAAATATTTTCACTGCCAAAATTGATTATCCAGTGTGTTTGATTATTGATTGATGACAGGCAGCTTAACTTACGGAATTTTAAGTTCCAAGACATTGGACATCTCAGTCATGGTGCAATTCCAAAATCACAAGTATGAACAAAGCCAAAACAATTCCTTTCTTGGCTGCGCAGTGATGAGAGGACCTCAGGAACTGACGAGCCAGATGTTGGGGTTTTTAATGCACTGGGGGGTATCAGGAAGAGCATGCCCTTTTATGCTCCATATGAATATGTGTCCATCCCCCAAAACATGGGGATTAATTGTGAGAAGTAAAACCTGGATGTCTCTCCATTCAATAGAAATGACATAGCACCATCTAGTGCTGTGAAAAGTAATCTGGTGCTTCTGATGCTATTATCAAATTCACAACTTGTAGATCGATGCTCTGTTCATTCTTTTTTCTCCTTATGAGACTTTTTTGACAAATCTCCATGCACCACTAAAGTGGAGCAATGTTGTATTACAAAATGGCTTGCAAAGACACCCAGGTACCACATTTGATCAGAAATCAAAAGAATAGCAGAAGTTAGTACTTGACCAGTCACTATGCGTATGCATCTCTCATTGTGAAACCAACCATTGCAAGTAACAAAAAAAAAAACATGTTGCCCCATATCCTTTGTTGCACCAAGCACCTATATGCATCATGGCATGTTAGAAATGTCAGCATCCTAGGCCTGTACCATAATCAATACCCCACTCCCTGGACTGAGTCCAGACATAAGCTCCTGTCCCTCAGAAAGTGATACAAGATGATACAATTCTCATTTAAACTTGAGAGGTCGATATGACCCAGCTTTTCATTGTAACATGGGGGTAAACGGAGCATGACAACTTTGACCCCCAAGATAATTTTCAGATTTTTGTACACAGAAGTAGAGGTCTTTCAGACAAATTTGCCACCCTAGATGGCACAAATCTGACAACCCTGAAACTTTTGTTTTTGAGGGGTTAAATTTAATTGGCTATATTGATTTTTACAAGGGTGTTGCCAAGGTTTGTGTGTGGAGGGGAATTAGGATGGGAGGAGGGTATCTTTTCCACCTACCACAAGAAAGGAAAGGTCCATATATCCATCCATCCATTGTCAATTGGCTATCCGAAGCCGGGTCGCGGAGAGGTCCATACAGTTTAAAGTACAATGAGGAAGTAAGGTAATTCAGCAGCACTTCAAATCAGCAGTTGACTAAGGAAAGCAGCATATACTCACTACCTTATGGTCTTTTTAGGCTTGAAATATCTGTTAGTTGGTGATCCTTCCAGTCAATTTCAAGTTTTAGCATATTATAAATGCTAGTTATATCTGTAGTCAAATACATTGATTTGACTAGTATATTCCATACCCATGGCAGGTCAAAGGCCAGCAGCCATGAGGTATCCTGTGTCCAGAGGGAAAAGGTGGTGTTTGGTGTTTTTTTTGGGGGGGGGCACAACATTACCAAGTAAGTATGAGGATGGGGATACCTGCAGTGAGAGCAGACTTAAGATGTCACCTGTATGTGTGATGAAATGTTTCTCATGAAATCATATGTCCAGATGACCCGATTCAACTTTTTGTGTGCGATATCCTTACCTGGATTATTGAATATGCATAAAAGTGTACCAAGTATGCGGCTTGGTTCTGGAGAAAGAAAAAAATGGTGTTTTGTCGTCATGCATGCTCAATAATCCAGGTAAGGAATTCACAGACAGGATTTGCAGCATGGTGGCGCAGTGCTTTGCCCTGATGCATCACAGCAAGAAGGTCCTGGGTTCAAATTGTGCCCCAGGTCCTTTCTGTGTGGAGTTTGTATGTTCTCCCCATGTCTGCATGGATTTCCTCCCAACATAAAAAAATAATCAAAAAAATATGCATGTTAGGGGTCAATACTCCTGCCTGGCTCCTTTTTCTAGAAAAAAAAGGTCAGTCTCAACTGACTGTAGATATCCCCACCCTTATGAACATGATAGCACAACTGAAAACAATGGTGGTTTCATGTGCAAATTGCAGTGACCGTTAACCAGATCACAATAAAAGTGAATCAGTTCATACGGACACTTTTTATTAAGTATCATAGAGGTGATATCTTCAGTCTGAGCTGACTGTAGGCATCCCCACCCTTATAAACAATACAGCTGCATAACTAAAACAAAGGCTGGTTTCATATGCAAGTTAGCCATTGAGTGGACTTTTAATGTAATGGTAGTGGTAACAGGGGCGGCATAGCTCAGTGGGCAGAGCGGTTGTCTAATGTTCAGGAGCTCGCAAGTTCGATCCTTGGTCCTGCAGAAAGCATGTCAAAGTTAGACAGACATGACAGCATACCAGTATGGATTAGCTCTAAGTTGTCCTGGCTACACCAGGAAGCCAGGTGGTCTGCCTTCCATCTGTAATCAAACTCATCACCCTCAGAGATGAGTCCAATGATGGTGGTGCTGTCTGCAAACTTCCGGAGCTTGACAGATTTGTGTGTAGAGGTGCAGCCATTGATGTCGAGTGAGAGGAGCAGCGGGGGACACAGGATACAGGCTGGGAGACACTGATGCTGATGGACTGATGTTTCAAGACAGGCTTCTCTATGTTCAAGTGCTGACTTCTGTCAGTCAGGAGGTCAGTGATCCACCTGTAGGGGGAGTGGGGCTGAGTGAGAGAGCAGGTCTGATCATGTTGAAAGTGGAGCCGGGGTCCACAAACAGCATCCCGGGATAGGTATCAGGACAGTCCAGGTGAAGGAGGATTGAGTGCAGGGCCAAGTTGACCGTGTCATCTGTGGATCTGTATGTGATTTGTTGTAGAACCAGGAAGGGGGTGGTGATGGACTTGAGGTGGGGCAGCTCAAAGTGTTCAAAATTCTTCCTAACAGAGGTCAAAAGGTTAACTCTCAGAATATATACAGCAACCGATGATAAGAGAATGACATAGAGGATTGTACAGTGCGAGGTTTGCGTAACCCAGCCCTTGCTCAGTGTGTGCCTATCTATGACCTTCCTTAATCACTTATTTTGACAAATCCATCATTACTCACATAACCCCAACATTGGTGTGGTTGCTGTGTATATTATCTCATTGCCTACAGAATGCTGCAAGACAAGTACATGCGATCGAATTCAATTAACCCTCAGACCTTTGCGACCTTCAGTTTCACTATACTTGTGACACTGGCCATCTGAGAATTGCAGAAGGAAGTATGATCTTGGGCTTGAGTCAACAGCCACTAGTCACGAGTATGAAACGTCCTCTCAATAACACTAATTATCAAAAAGAGTCCCAGAAATTCAGGAAGATGAGAGTTATGGATTGAGCTACATTAAGATGTTTTACCTGACTTTGGGTAAAGCATTTTAGCCCATAG
>OMLC01039546.1:0-13058 GCA_900302585.1 Regalecus glesne
GTCTGTCAGTCTGTCTGTCTGTCTGTCTGTCTGTCTGTCTGTCTGTCTGTCTGTCTGTCTGCGTGCGTGCGTGCGTGTGTTTGTGCAAGAGAAAACTAAGAAAATTTCCCTAATTTGCAATATTTAAGCAAAGTTGGGTTTCTGATACTTTAAGTCAGATAGACTATTAGTCAATGAAACAAACAGCCAGTTGATCAAACAGTGTTTGTTGGATAGCCAGCCTGAGTGAAAGGTTATAGTTGCCAAAAGAATCCTTGCTGAAATAAAATGTCAAGACTAGCTTCTGTAAAGATATGCATTACTTCTAGGACAATGTTTTCATCATCACTATTCTGTAATAAGTTGCAGTGGTAATGCAATAATAGCTTCTAAGATCACATTCCAGTCAACATTAGCTCATCACTTCTTACTGCAAAATTAATAATTTTGTATCATGAGGAGGTTAAAGGAATGTGTGTTTGTCTCTACCTGCATATCCAGGGTTCCTCTGATCTTGGTGGGAAACAAGTCAGATCTGGTGGAACACAGCAGCATGGAGACAATACTTCCTATCATGAACCAGTACAGTGAGATAGAAACCTGTGTTGAGGTGAGACCTCAGTCTGCATACATGGAGATTTTTTGACTGAAGTTCTTACAAAGGGCCACCTGACACAGATTACATATGGTCAGGTCACAGTACCTACATTCTCATGAAATTCGTTTTTTGTATTTTTTTTTTCCTTCAGCAACACAGTGAACCCTAATTGCTTGGGACAACAGGTGAAAATTAGCCTAGTGGCTAAATCTGGTGTATTTACATTCTAAATGTTCATCAATATGCACTGTCCCAATAAAGGAGTTTATTATTATTATTAGTATTAGTATTATTAGTATTATCATTAAATCAATTATGAAATCATCAAAAGTTTGCTCAACGGCAGTTAAAGTTTGGATGGAAACCTGACTGAGATCGGGACTTGTTTAATAGAACTGACCATTAAATCACTGTAGTTAAAGGATTATTTTGACATGTCTCCTGGCTGCCCTGCCTTGTAGTTGTATCACAAAATATTTTTCATTAGCTGCCTTGGCCCAATGGTAGTGCTTTATCTTTGTCATAGGGGGAAACATTAATATCTCAGTCATGTGATTTGCACGCTGGCACCACAAGCCTGTCAAGCTTAAGTAATTTTCACAAATCTGTTGACCGGTGACTTTTTTTGTGTTAACATTCTACATTGTCTCAAGACATTTGGGCCACTGCCGCTTTTTGGTTTACTCTGTTTGGCCTCAACGTGCTAATCACTGTTCAGCTGCGGATAGTAGACTGTCTCTTTACAGATCAGCAGCAATGCTGTGTTGTACCGGTTAATTAGACTAGACAGTGTCCCTCAGACAGCTTCATGGGCTGATATCTTGGTATTGTCTGGCTCAGACGAGCACACACATAAATACATATGGACACACACACACACACACACACACACACACACACACACACACACACACACACACTACTGGGTAGCCAAGTGTGATCTCACTTTGCCAGGTAACTCCAAGAAATACATCATGTTTGGGAAAAAGGCTACTTCCAGCAGGTCAAGAAAGAATGCCTGAAGCCGATCGTATGAGGTTGACTATGAGAATATTTGGTTGTATTCAAAGTTGTATCAAGACATTTTATTTTGTGCCATGACACCATAAAGGTTACAGATTTGTCTTGTAATTGAGTTTGCATGCGTGCACATAAAACGTTCCCTTTCCACATTCACAGTGCTCAGCAAAGAACTTGAAGAATATCTCTGAACTGTTCTACTATGCCCAGAAAGCAGTTCTGCACCCAACGGGTCCCCTCTACTGTCCAGAAAAAAAAGACGTAAGATCAACAAAGGATCTTTTTGTAGCACAACTAAATATTGTGTACCTCTGTTTGAGTCAGCTCCATGGTTGCCAGGTGGTTTTACACTAGAAGCATCCCATTATTGAGAATCCTTGAGTTTGGCCAATTTGTTTTGATAACTCTTTCTTTTCTATTTTATTCTCAGATGAAGCTGCTTTGTGTTAAAGCCCTGACTCGAATTTTCAAAGTGTCTGACCTTGACAATGATGGTATTCTCAATGACAATGAACTAAACTTCTTTCAGGTATGCCAACTGACTATTGTGTCAGATAATAAAAGATTTATTCTAATGGATTTGATATCTAGGGACACTTGCAAACGGTTTCTTGTGTTTTAGATAATAAGTGATCGTCTATTTGTTTCTGCACATGTGTGGATGTTCAGAGGACTTGCTTCAACACCCCATTGGCTCCCCAAGCTCTAGAGGACGTGAAGAACGTGGTGAGGAAGAATGTGAATGATGGTGTTTGTGACAACGGCCTCACTCTGAAAGGTAGGAGGTTAGCATGAGTTAAAAGCAAGTCTTGGGCAGTTTAAACCAGCACCATACTTGGCTCGCCATGTTATGATTGGAAATGTTGTTTCATCAATCCTGTGGGAATTATAGGAACACAGCTACTCCCTAAAGTTGTGTCGCGCCATGCAAGACAGTACTCGGTGCAGCAGTAGCTGCAAGCCTAGGTGGCTTTATAAATATGTTTAACACTTGGAATGACGATATGCATTTCTAATAATTTTGACTTGTCTGCATAGCTACACAAGTGTTTGATTTTCTGACGTGTCCATCTGCATTTAGCTACACTCTGCCTGTTTTAGAGGGGCGATGTATTACAAATGGTCTAAAGGACATATTGACAAACGAATTAATGGACCAGCTTGCTGATTAAATGACTGACCTGCTGAATAGATCAGGAGATGCACTATCTCACTGGCTGGAATGTTAAAAACAGGAAAGCATAGAGCAAGGATCCTGAAACTACTCCTAACTTCCTTTTTGTGTGTCACTGTGCATTTCCTCCCTAGGTTTTCTGTTTCTCCACACACTGTTTATCCAGAGAGGCCGGCATGAGACCACCTGGACGGTACTGAGGAGGTTTGGTTACGACGATGACCTGGAGCTGCATCAGGACTACCTCTTTCCTCTGTGAGTCCAGCTCTGAGACGGGTGCACAAATAAAATTCCTAAATCATGTATTTGCTCTTTAACTCTGCCCTCCCTGAAAAAAAACAAGATAGTTTTGTTTATGTGTATACCTCAGAGACTGTTTTCTATTCAGAACTGGCAACATGATGGCAGGGCAGCTGCCTCACAGCAAGAAAGTCCTGGCCTCAAATGGTGTCCCAGATCCATTCTATGTGGAATTTGCATTTTCTTCCCATGTCTGCATGGGTTTTCTCTGCATGGGTTTTCTTCCCACCATCAAAAAGAAATCAAGGCACTACAGATGCTTGAAGCTGTAATCTGGTGCAGCACATCGAATGGTGACAATGTAAAACAGCTGCACATGGTCCCTTAAATACCTGATTATCTCCCTTGCTGCTCTGTTTTACATGAGACAGTATTATTATATTTGTAACCATCCTCACATGTAATGTTACCCTGTTAATACCCCTGTCCATGTCAGTGTATGTGGTCAGTAGTAATTAGCGTTGAATATCATTAGTCAAATATAAATGGTCGATTAATTAAGTAATTATCAGAACATTAATCTAGTATGATTTTGGTAATCGATTAAATATTTTAGACTGTAGTTTAGGAGTATGGTTTATGAATCAGGAAATGGGAAAAAAACAAGTGTCTGATTCAATCCCACCATTGGGGATCAGGGAGGGCATCCTGCCTTAATCCCATGTGCTCCATCTAGGTCTGTGTCCACCCCCACAACATGTGGAATAATCATGACAAGTAAAAATAGACTTTTTAAACTATTATCAAGTAAAAATCCAAACTATTTGCCAATTGGAGCTTCACAAACGTTAAGATTTGCTGGCCTTTCTTCGATTAGTGGCACAATAAAATGAATGCTTTAGGGTTTTGGTCTCTTATGAGAATAAGATACTGCTTTGGATTTAAGAATTTGTAATGGGTATCTGTCATTATTTTTGAATCTATTATAGATTAAATGATTAATACATTTTTCAATCAAAACAATTATCATTTAACTAATCAATATTGAAATGAATTGTCATTTGCAACCCTGGTAGTAATATAGTACTATATCCACTTTTCTGGTGTTTGTGTTCCTTGTATCATCAAGCTGTGACTATAGTTTGATCCAAGGAGTTACTGATGTCTTGAGTCTTCCTGATATCATTGTGTGTGTGTGTGTGTCTGTGTCTGTCTGTGTGTGTATGTGTGCTTCAGAATTCATCTATCTGCTCATTCAACTGTCACTGATTTTCTTTGTCATGAATCCAAACATGACATTTTTTTTATCTCTATAGGACAGTTAATTGTGTTTATATATTTTTCATCTGTTTAAATCCTACCTTTTTTTACATGTCTACATTTGACTCACTTCAGATTGAAAATTCCTCCAGACTGCACCACAGAGCTCAACCACAATGCCTACCTCTTTCTTCAGCGTGTCTTTGATAAACATGACAAGGTAGGTTGTGAAACATGACAAGGATTCAAGTGCTCTTTTCACATTTACTTTCTGCCCATGGAGGCACTCAAGGAAAGACTCTCAGTGACCAGGTCTAAACCATACAAGAATACACTCCTACAGTTGTTACTAATCACCTCCTGAGGCTGTATTTAACCTTGTGCCCCTCAGGAGAGATTGGCAGAAGAGAAAATAGCTGTGAACTAGTATGACAGTAATGATGAGTGTGCCAAGATCTGTTTCCTCTTATGTGATCAGTGTCAAACTGTGTACACTTCAAGAGTCCTGTGTGGGTTCTTGGAGATAGAGTTTACAAGCTTGGGTTTTGTGCTATGGTTCGTTGAGTAGTTCTCCACACTGCTGACGCACATTAAGGAAATCCGCAAATTGTTGTTAATCACTAAATTACTCCCTTGAATTTTTTTGTGAACTAGAGAAGTACTTAAATTCCTTTCCTTTCATCTGATCCTAAATTAATACTTGTTCATCACTAGATACTGGGAATAAATCTTGTTTGCTTTAGGACCGGGACTGTGCCTTGTCACCAGAGGAGCTGAAGGACCTGTTTGATGTATTTCCCTACATGCCCTGGGGTCTAGATGTCAACAACACAGTATGCACCAATGAGCAGGGGTGGATCACCTATCAGGGATATCTCTCACAGTGGACGTAAGTGAGGTCTCCAAAATCAATAAATCTACATTCATTCTAAAACGAGTGCCTCGATCAGTATGCTTGTTCCTGTGGAGATTCACAACATGTCATCATAAATCATTCAGACTTATGGTTAGGCTCACATTACCTTTTCCTACTTTGTGAGCTCAGACTGACAACATACTTGGATGTCCAGCGATGCCTGGAGTACTTGGGTTATCTTGGTTATTCCATTATTGCTGAGCAGGACTCCCAGGCAGCGGGAATAACGGGTAAATTGCAAAATCACCCTTTCCCTTTTGTCGGTTTTGTCGGTTCATTCAATTATGAGGAGAATCAGGTCACACGATCTTTATTAGGTTTTGAGCCATTCAATTCTTTCCAACTATCCTCCTTGATGCTTTCTGATAAACAATAATCCATTTGATCAGCAGGGTCCTGAATGATATTTATTTGCATATCAAATTTATTTTAATGTTATTTAATGCCAAGGTAAAAATATCAAGGGCAGCCTGTTGACTTGACCAATCAGTCACACAATTGGTGAAAACTTAGTTCATTCACTACTTTTTCACATCATCTTAGAGACTTCACATGGTCACTTATAATGTCAAATCTTGTGGGGCACTTTGTGAAAGCTTGTTAATTACTGACAACGGATGCTTTAGCATTCTAAGCTTGATCCCTTGACTGCTCTGTGCCCTGCCCCCTGCAGTGACCAGGGATAAGAAGATTGACTTGCAGAAGAAGCAGACCCAACGCAGTGTTTTCTGCTGTAACATCTTTGGAGATGTTGCCAGTGGCAAGAGCGGTTTCCTGCAAGCTTTCCTGGGCAGAAATCTTATGGTGAGCAGAAAAAGACACCATCATCAGCCACGTATCCATCCCACTGTTACAAAATTTGTCCAGATAATTAAAGTATGCATTTAGCCCATTTTTTTACCTTTTTTTAAGAGAACAAGTAATGTACTATTGCAGAGCGTCTGATAACCACTACTCAAAAAAGCACACAAGAGAAAAATGAAGTCAGCTTAACAAGATTTACTTGCCAAACGAGAAATTCAAAAATTATTTTTTTCACTCATGGAAACATTTGAAACTCATGACATTTTGATTTATGTTTTTTCCTTTTTATTTCAATTTTGCTTATTCATCTTACAACTTAAACACAAAAACAGCTAAATATGACTAAGGAAAATACTGATTGTAATACACAAACTATTTTTTTTTTACAAATGTCATAATCTGCTGTTAAATAGTCGCACATTTAGTGAGCTTTCACTCAGGTATCAGCTATTTAGCTCCATCAGTGCATATAATGAAAATGTCAGTCCATCTGTACATCTTACTTTGTTTCCATTCTCTGGGAAAACTCTTAACTAATACCTCTATCCTACTTTCAGGAGATTTTTTTGGCTAGCAAAATTTTTATATATTGAGAAAAACAGAATGTGAATCAGCAAATCAGTTGGAACACCTTCTTGAAAAATTGGGTGTCTTGAGTTTTAATTTTGGGAGTAAATTACTCTTTTTTATTGCACTTTGGTTTAAGTTGATAATTCATCACACTGGACCGGGATACAACTTTTTCAGGAGTTCATATTGGACAGACTTTCAGCAGATATTTCAGACCATTTACAGAACTGTCAGAGCTCTTAAATACTGCCAGCCCATTATTTCTGTCTCAAATGTGTTTTCATCACCATTAATTGCGATTTTTTTCAGAATTCTAATGGTATTTTCTTTGTCCACTCAGCTTCTCAACAACATATAGTCAGATGACAATCAATGATAATGTGACAAAATACTGTTTACAACCTACACTGCTACTTTTTTCCCTGTGGCTGTAAAACGCCTGGTGTCAGCTGTTACAAGAGGAGATGTACATGAACTGTTTTTCATGGTGTCCTTTTAGCGGCAAAACATGATTCAGGAGGAGCACAGATCCTACTATGCCATCAGCACAACCTATGTGTATGGCCAGGAAAAGTACCTCCTGGTGAGTGTCATTGTTATTTCTGTATCTGTAGGGCCGATTATTCTCTCTATTATTGTTTTAATTGTAATGATCTTATTTTTGTTCTTATTTGTTCTACCACAGAATTGCGTGAATAATGGCTAAAACGTTGTCAGTAGGGCAAAGTTGGACAGTAAAGTACATCCAAAAAACTCCAATGGAAATCTCTCGTTCCCAACGGCGAGGGATTTTTAAGGCCTTTGGTAACAAAAGCTCAGAGTCTTAGTTGGGATGTTCTCAGATGGCATGGCTTTTTATTCTTTGATATCAGACCAACTACAGAAAAAAGATAGTCCCCTTGGTGAAGAGTTTAGCCCGAGAGACTTGGTGCAGTGAGCAGCTAGCAGTATTTTGGATGATTAAATAAAAATGGAACTTACATAGCCCTTCCTGAAAATGATCCCTGGTACTTTCAAGTAAACATTAAATAGACCTCTCTCACTCTCTAGTAAACGTTTAGACACTCTTTTGTCGTGGTTTACTATATACTGTATATTTTGATTGCCCTCAAATGGGATAATGTGTATTTACTTCTTACTTACACGTCTATGCCCTTGCCCCTCCCTTCCTTGTGCTCAGCTTCACGAGGTCTTCCCAGACGTTGACTACCTTTCTGATACTGACCTGGCCTGTGACATTGTCTGTCTGGTTTATGATATCAGCAACCCTTTCTCCTTTGAATACTGTGCCAAAGTCTTTAAGGTATTCATTTGCTATTAATCACTATTAATTCCTCCTTAATAGGAGTTTAGCTCTAAGTGTTGCTCCTGATGAAAATTATGATTTTGTGAGTTGTCTGTTAATTTCCCCACAGCAATATTTCATGGACAGCAAGACACCATGTATGATGATAGCAACTAAATCAGACCTGCCAGAGGTCAAACAACTGTACACTTGCAGCCCACTGGAATTCTGCAGGAAACACAAGATGCCCCCTCCTCAGTCCTTCACTTGTAACACTGCTGGAGCCCCAAGCAAAGACATCTATACCAAACTCACCACCATGGCCATGTACCCGTATGTATACAAGCACTAAAAGGGGTAGTAAACCCATTTTGCATTTTTTATGTAGTTTTATGAGCTGAAAACTTGTTGATATGGGCCTTGGATGGTAGAAGTTATTGCACCTATAGTAAAATACATTACATACATGCCCGGCCTGAGGGGGAAAAAATCCATATCTTTTCTTACATCCTGGGCAAAATGCGATGTACGATCAACCCCACCTCTGAATCACCTGCTTAATATGTTGTCATCAAAGATGGCGAATCCCATGTGATGTATGCAACACATTGGACACAGCTTATTAGGCCAGTAAAGTATGAGGCAAGTAGAAAGGCTGACCTACCAGTGTTTGGTGTTGATCAACTTTTTGTGATATTCGATCACTAACAAATTCTTAAAGTAAAATAATCTTAGATTGTCTTCATTCAAATCACAATTTATTAGTTATTAGTTGTTATTAGTTATTGTTATTAGATATGAATATTAGCTGACAGATGGCCCAGATCTATGCATGTCTCAAAGGTGCTAAAGGAGAGTGGTCTCTTGCTTGGTGACAAAGGTTGTCCCAAAAAGAGGTAGCTGATGACCTCTTACCACAGCCTGTTAATGCTGCTCAACTCGGATAAGGGATATTTAAACTGGCCTTGAGCCCTGCAAATAAGGCTTGCACTGAAAAAAATCAGAAGAAATCGACTTATCTAGGTCTATTATATTTGACACTCACCTCTTCTCATTAAGCCTGTGTGCATATTTCATGGACTTAATAGTCCATTAAATGTATACGCAGTCAATGCACACTGCAGAGAAAACTACAATATACAATTGTAATTTCACAATCAAACCATTGTACAAGTTTTACCTTTTCACAGTTGTTCAATTTTTTGTGTTTTTGTTGTTGGTGTCGTTCTTTACAGCGTAGGAGGATGTAAGTTCCACTGAACTATCATGTTGATTCCTGTCAGAGGGATCATTGTCACTACACACCACATGTTACCAGGTTACATAAGCTCATAAACAGTTGAAAAGCCCTTCCTTGGTCAACCATAATCCCAGTCTAGTTGACCTCAGCAAAAGGGTTGCAGAAGTCACACACATTTTCCCACCAATATCCCGATAAGTCCCGTCCCTCATGTTAGAATGCAAGAAAGAGTTGGGGACATTAATGCGAGATTTGTAAGAAATGGGTTTGGGGGAAGAAAATCACATCACCCAAATATATAGATGTGATCCCAGTTTATCACTCACACCCATGGACATGAGATAAAGCTTAAAAATATTCAGTTAAATGGAGAATGAAGTGAGTGATACAATGGAGAAGAAATACATTTTCATTTTCATCAATTAATCTATGGAAATATTTGTTTGAGAGGTTGAATTGCTTTTTACTGGTTTGTCATTTCTCAGCTTTAGCTTTTAAGAAGACTAGATAACCCTATCCCCTTTAGAGAGGATTTCAGCCTAAGGAGAGGATTTCATGGGTTAGAGAATGTGTCTCACAGTGCCATCAAGTCAACCATGTCATCTGATTTGAGAAGCTAGAAAATTTCAACTCTCTTCTGATCACAGCATGTCCAGTTCTGTGCGTTTGGGTCCTGTTTATTTGTCGTTGTATGATGTAATGAATCTAAATTGCAGGTCAGAGCTAGATTTCACTGATTTGAGCAGCAAGCTGAGAATGGTCCTTCAAGAGTCTCCAATCTATAGCATTGATCAAATGCCGAACATTTGCGAATGAAAGACTATCATCAGTGTGAAATGATTAAATTATATAGTTATGGTGGTTTCTCATCACGGATCAAATCTTTCAAGCTACTACAGTCAAGCTTTGTGGTCTCACCAGACAAATGGATTCAACCCTCCTATCTTTGCACAATCTTTCAAAGTGATATACTTCGCTCATGTTGTGGTGATGGCATTGTAGCTTACTACTCGACTTCCTTCATATATGTTTTGAATGTGTGCCCCGATTGCATCTGTGTGTGTGTTTGTGTGTGTTTGTGTGTTTGTGTTTGTGTGTGTGTGTGTGTGAGGGTGTGTGTATCTTACCTTCCTCAGTCATGCCCGGCTGCGCTGCATGTGCACATGTAACAGGTGCACCTTCTGCCTGTGTCAGAACTTCCTCAACTCTGAGATGCTGCAGACGGTCAGGGCCAAACTCTACGCCGTGGTCCTCAGCAGGTCCTCTTCAGTTCCTCCAACTCAAATTGTCCTTTTTTTATACATCTTCTCTCTTACTCTCTGATTTACATCATCTCCCCATCTCCTTTTTCATTAAATTTTGTCACCACGTTTGTCACCATGCCATTTTCCTTATTGAATTCTCTCACTTGGATATCATCATCATCTTCATACAATTTTTCCTCTCACCTCTATTTAAAAAAAATCAACGTAAAAGCAGGTCTGCTCCCTTTCTCACGCCCTGCTCTCCTACTTTGACCATCACCTTGGTGTATTTCTACCTCTTTTGATATGATCAGCAATTGCTTTTTCCCTTCAAACTGAAAACGTCCATGCAGCACATTTGTTATTTTTTCCTGTCTGACTTCATTTTGTTATTCTTATCATTAAGTTGAGCAAGGGCTCAAGTTTCATTTCTGTTACTCTGAATGATTGGCACTTTCATTACATGCCCGATGTAGAGCGGCTAGTATCCATTCACTATCTGTGTGAGCTTGGCTTTCATACCTGAGGTTAAACCCATGTGGACCACCACCACAGAGTTCATAGGCCATTGTTACTGCTCATGTCATACTCCTGACAATACTTTTCACATTTGTTGGCTTTTACTTCAAGATCTCTACAGTCTAATGCTCCTCCCTTTTCATTCTCATCCTTCAGTTCATCCCGGTTCTTTTTCCCACGAGCATGTGTCATGTTATGTATTTTTCCTATCTCCCTATTTTATAAGATCTCTAAAAGTGATAGCTGTATATTTGGGATTTTAAGTGATCAATATTGGCTTTCGAATCATTTTTTGACGAGTGGCCCAATTATTTTATGTTTTGATATTCTGGGCTTAGTCAATAGTATTATATAATCCTGCTTCTGTGTATTTTTGTTCTCTGATAATCACAAATCACATCTTCACATGTTATTAGCATCAGCAGTTGTATGCATCGCACAGCCTTCGAGGCCTCTATCTGTTATATCTTTACCTACCTACTGGTTTATTTTGTGTATCCCTCCTTACTGTCTTAGGACAATCTGTCTCATTGTCTCTTTTTTTTCCTTTCAGTTTGTTCATCTCATTTAGCGGTCACATTTGTTTTTACTGCATTTGGATTCCCCTCCCCCCACACAGATCTTTCTCTCGCTTCTGAACTTCTCCGTTTTGTCTTTTCTTATCCAGGCACATGAGCCAAGCAGACCTGAAGAGCTCTAGCTTCTGGCTGAGAGCTAGTGTTGGAGCCACAGTGTTTGCAGTGCTGGGCTTTGCCATGTACAGAGTCTTCCTCAAACCCCGGTGATCCTCAGCTGCCCTAGCAGATACTGACAGGATTTTGACTAGATCGCAACTGAAGCTGGCCAAAAACCTAAGCTGTCCCAAAAAGAGTTTGATGACGGGGGAGAATTCAGAAGGCTGCGAAATGGTTAGTAATGATGTCCCATCTGAAAAAAATGTGTTCAGCAGTGGAAAAACCAAAATCTGGTGCATATCTGGCTTAATCACATCCCTTCCACATTGTGGCATGATTATGTAAATATTTTCCACACGTGGGTGTCAAAGTGAAGATTTATTTTTTATGAATTTGCTAATTTGTTTTCTTTGTCTGCAAGTATTTTGCTCAAAGCATAGATAATATATTTTTATTTGTACTATAAGAAGTATAGTAACTGGTTGAGGCTTAGTGAGCTGCACAGCATAAATTAGATATTTTTCTGGTTGCCTGCTGATTAAAAAATGGACAACTCAATGTTTATCGCTTAAAAGAAAAACTGATCTGTGACGTATGCAATAGTATCAATGATATTAGATGGGCCAAACAATGTAAATACTGTATATAAGACACTAGATTGAGAATTTGTTTGTCTTTATTCAAAAGGGACACGTTCTGCCGTATAAACTCTGAAAACATTGAATGCCAGTGTGTGGGTTAAAATTTCAGTTCAGTAAATGCCAAGAAAGCAGTTTAACATTTCAAAAGCCTATTGATCACTGATATTGATTAACATTGGTTTGCTGTTGGTTTGCCAAATGAAGTTTTTCAACATCTGTTAGAAGGCTTGATTTCTCCCTTTCTATGTCTTTATTTCTCAAAAAGACTCATGCTGAATTAACATAGAATATGTTGAATGGTCTTGGCTGGATACTAAAGCCTCTGAACCTTTGAAAAGGTCAACTGCTGGTCACTTTTTCCAACATTTGTCACTTTATTTTGTGTGAGTGTCTACACAAGCATCATGCATACACACTCAATGTATTACTACGTATAATAATTTATAGTGTACAGTCATTCCACACACTCACTCAGTTACCACCTAAGGTGATTTACACCCGTCATTTCAGTCTTTGGGAGCTTTTTGCATGCTTACGGATTACTAATGAAATTGTAGTTTCTGAAAACCACTTGTTCAAAAAAGCAAATGCCAACATTGTATTTTCGTCCTTTCCATAATCCTAGTTTACAGTCATCCGGTCTAGTTTTTTGGTATATATTTAGCAAAATGGATGCTCTGAATTTAAACCAGTTTGTTTTACAATTTTAAATTGAAATTCATATGGTAATGTGATGATCATCACAGTTATCCTGGATCCATATTGTATTTGAGTACACTTCCTGCCACCTGTTGGCTGTTTTAGTCATCCACACACCCCTGCCTTTCCAACACTTTCTAATAAATTCACAAGTTTATATCATTTCCTGGCTTAATTGCTGTTACTGATCATTCT
>OMLC01039548.1:7315-28581 GCA_900302585.1 Regalecus glesne
CGAACCAACAAACAACCACACACACACACACACACACACACTTATTGTTACATGAATATCCAAACACACTTGCAAGTTATATGTATAACTGTCCTAAATTTCAGTTACATTAACACTGATGGTAAATTGAATTTGAAAGGAGTGAGGTAGAAAAAAAGCAAGTCTGGTCCAAGGAATAAAAATCAAAATCTCTGTGATACTGAGCACATGGTGGTGGTGTTTTCTTTGTGAGTCATTACTTAAAGTTTTCGGGATACTCTGACAGGGCCATCTCTATGATGTTGAGGGCATCATGATAGTGTTTCTGTGCAGAGAGCAGAAGGGCCAGCAGATGCAAGGAATGGACATCATCTCCTTGGAGCTGCAGCGCTTGGCGGACATAGCCCAGTGCCTCGGGGATCTATACACATAGTTAAAAACAACCATTACAATGCATGAAAGAATTCAAAAGCAGAAGAAAGATCATCTGATGCAAGTTACCTGTCTGGACACAGCCAGCTGAAGTGCCAGGTAAAATGCTGCTAAATGGTCAGTAGGAGAAAGACTCTGGGCTCTACAGAGAAAGACAAAGAGGAGACCTGGCATAAGAGATATCGGATTTGAGACAAAATGATTAAAGTACAACAAACAGATAATGTACAACAGACAGATAAGGAAGCTAAAAATATCAACCAGCATCTTGTTAGCTCAACACAGTCCATGAAAATAATACTGTGGATGTATGGTGTTTTGGGTGAGGAGAGTGAAGAATGGCTCTATACCAACCTCTGAAAGGCTCCCAAAGCTTTCCTCTGGTACTCCTCCTGTGTGCCTCGTAAGGGTGCTACAGAGTGAGACCAACACAAAGAGATCGAGAGGGCAGAGAGAGAGAGAGAGGGAGAGAGAAATAAATCAGGCTTAGGATATGGCACAGAAAGAAGACATGAGAAGCAACACTTAATTTGAGATTTAAAAAAATCTGTTGGGGTATAGCGTCAAGACATAATGTAACTGTACTACAGAACACTGGATAAGAGATCAGTTTAAGCAGGCATCCATTTGTGCATGCCTGCTTAAACTGGGCGCGCGTGCACGCACACACACACACACACTAACGATTGATCAACTGCAAATTTTACCCAAAATTCAATTCTATCACCCAAAATAACCTCATTTCAAAGCAAGAATTTGGATATACAAGACTGCAAGAACTCGCTCACACACACACACACACACACACACACATGTAAATACCGTCAGTAGCCTTGAGACTGTAGACCAGGCCGATTGCTAGGTATCCTTTGGCTCTGAACTCGGCTGCCTTTTCTCCCATATCTATCACCATTTTAGCAAAACACTCTCCCTCATCCAACTGGGCAGACGGTGGCAGTGAGGGGGAAAGAGTTGAGGTAGGGTGGGGAATGATAGAAGGAGACAAGTGAGGAGAGAGAACACAAGGGTCAATGAAAAGGGGATAATGGGTTTCCCATTTTTTTAAAAATCCAGTCAAATTTAAGAACTTTTCCATGGCTTCTCCATGACCCATTGCAACATTTCTAAGATTAATATCAATTTTAAAGCTTACATTTTGTAATACTCAAGCCTTAACTGAAACTTGAGACACATTATTGCCAGGAAATATGCATTTGTCAAAATCCATGGGGAAAACAAGACCATGAAACTACAAGCACCCTAAACTAAACCCGTGGCCAGACCAGGAGCAAAGTAAAGAAACAAATGCCCATGAATCTACCAGAACCTATCTTGGGAACCATTTTTCCCATACATGGAATGTGATTCTGTTTTCATGGCTCTCACAGGTACTTAACATAGAATAACACCACAACAATCTTGTCTTTTGAAATAATTTCCAGAAACTCCCCAGGCCTGGAAAAGACATGAAAATGAATCAGTAACTTTTCCAGGCCTGTGGGGACCCTTTATTGGATCCAGTGTTATAGGGATGGGGCACATCAATACAGATAAAGCCATCTACTGTTGCATCAATTCCAGTGCCTCCAGCCTTACCAACAGGAGCACAATATCAGACTAGTCGGGGCCATGATGCTGCAGAGGCATAGACATCTCTTTTGGTACACATTTAACTAAAATTAGGTTAGCAAAGATTCATAACCCCACTAACTTGGGACCTCTGGCCGTGGTTGGAAACGGCACCACTGGGATTCGAACATGATGCAGAGATGCACTGAACATAGGAGCCTTAACCCTCTATACCACCAGAGCCCCCCTGCTTATTCAAGTTTTAGTTGGCTTATTTTCTTATTTGATTTCTTGCAGCTATACCACACTTTTTGAGCGGTAGTGTCTGATATCTGTACAGACATTTCAGCATGTTTAGCCGAGTTGAGTTATGGTGATGCAGACAAACAAATTGGATCGTCTTCATGCTTATAAAGCTGTTTAGAGGCCACTTGTAGCTTGTGGACAGAGGCTTTGTCATCATGGAAGAGGTCAACCCAGAGAGAACCTTAAAAGTGATAATAACAACAACAACAATAATGATGATAATAATCCACGCAACCCGATTTCGGATAGGCGGTTGACGATGAACGGAGCCACCATATAGCCCCCGGGGAGCTGTTAGGGGTTCAGTGTCTTGCTCAAGGACACCTCGATATACTTTCTGCAGGACCAAGGATTGAACCTGTAACCTTCTGATTGCCAGATGACTGCTCTGCCCACTGAACTATGCCCCGCCATCCACTGCATAAAGGCAGTCACTCTAAGTGAGTATGCGTCAGGGTTTCAGGTGACATAAACCTGGTTGAGAGAAAGCAAACTCCCAATATAAAAGAGCTATCAAAGCCCTGCTTTCTTCATAAATCCTTCATGTTTTGTCAAATGCAGAAAAAAATACAGCAATACATGGCACACAGCTTTACCAGTTCTGTTTATATCTCTCGCTTGCTAGTTTCAAAGCTTGTCTGTGGTGGTGGCAGCCTAATGGGTGGGATGTTAAAGTTTCTTAAGCACTCACTACTCGGCACTGAAAGTGCTGGGATTTGTGCTGTGTTTTTCCAAAAACATCACTAAATACTAAATAAACATATTTGGGTTCAGTATTTGTTTGGGAGCTCTTACCCAGTGCAAAGGTCCGATACAAAGCTTTACTGCCAGAAGTGGGATGGTGGGATCATCCGGTTTCAGTCGGATGCATTCCTTCAGGACTTTAACTGCCCGCGCTGACTTCCCTGCCGCCATCAACGATAGGGCTAGCTGGTACCACAGATGGAACTCCTCAAAAGCAAATTTCATGGCTCGCTCCAAGCACTAGAAACAATGGAAAATAAATGTTATTTAAAAAGTGAGCCAGCTGTAATAAGGATTAGAGCAGGGAATTGGATGTACCAAACTGGGATGAACAGGGAAAGAAAAAACAGATCTGTCTCTGGCATTCTGGTGTGGCATTAAACCAATATCATGCCCTACTGTGATGTTTAGTAGCTGATTCAACTTTTCATCTCATGTGGAGATAGCCCATACGAAAGAAGAAATTGGTCTAACATGGAGATGAATAAAATATACATTGAGATTAACACTTTTTGCCAGATAAACCCAGACAATATATACCCGTCATTTCTTCAAAGCTACAGTTAAGGTAGTTATGCCTGGCATGTGTATGCAATGTTCACCTCAGACAGCATCTCATACTGTCCTCTCCTCCCTAGAGCTATGGTCAGCAGGTCGTACACCACCGAGGCAGACTGGAGGCTGATGATACGATCATTGTTATGTTCTGGTATCCTGCTCAGTACAGCATCACGGTTGGCCTGGAGTACACACAAACACACATGTAAGCATCTAGAGGAAGACGGATACCCAACACAGGCTAGCATAGAAACACACAAACAAGACTATTTAAAAAAGGATGTACATCTTTGTTTCTTCGATTTGTGCTTTAGTTGTCCGTCTGACAGAACAGATACGTTTCCATTTCAGCCAATGCTCCAATTCATACCAGTTCTGTAAGAGCTGTGTCTCATGTCTTTCAATGAGTCAGGCCCTCTGTCCTGTTTATATTTTTACATGTCTGTTTTTATCCCTGAGTAGGGTGTAAAAACAATAAAGATTGATTCAAATACAACAAAAATCCCACTTCTGATATGCTTTCAACTACATTTAAGCACAATTTACAACAATGCTGTGATCTGTCAACTTTATTTTCACTTTGAGGTTTGTAGTTGGCTGTGCTCATGATAGCATAGGGAAACTGTGGTTTGCCACCGTGCATAGATCTGCTGGTTAACACATTCATTATCAAGCCTCAGCTCTGCAACAAGACAGCAAAAATGCACTTCTATCCTCTTCCTGTAGTTGATCTTGTGAACCTACCATCGGTATTACCTTCTTCACATCTGGTGTGGTAGAAATAAGAAGAGTGACTTCGCTATCACAGCCTAAGGATGGCCTGTTTCACCTGCATTGAGAGCGCCTTTGACCGCATGTTGTCGATTCACAGCAAGACCATCTATATTAAAATGCCACACCTGAACTGACCTCCAGTGGCGCAGGGGGTTAAGGTGCTGTTCAGCGCATCTCGGCGTCATGCAATTGGGTGTTTGAAACCCAGCCGAACCGTTTCCAACCACGGCTGGAGGTCAGCAGTGGTGATTGGACAGATGTTCAACATGGCTGATATCTACCCGTTTGCAAATGATCCTGTGTTGGAGTGTCATTATAGAGCTTGATTTAAAATGTTTGAATAACTCTCTGGTGAGGGATGTCAGAAGCAGTGAGGAGGGTAAATACTGGTTAGGTATAGATATGAAGCAGGAGCTGGACAACAGTGCTGACAGCTCAGACCTTATTTGAAATGGACATAGGCTCTTGTACCAGAATAATTCTTTGGCTTTCAGGATCCTGTACCAGATAGCTGACTGAAACCTGTACCCCCAACATGTGGTGAAATAAAGATTTGCCCTTCATAGAAATAAAAGTAGATCAGAGACCAATTCTCAATTTAGCACCGTCACAAAGAAGTCGTATATAATCCGTCCACCCCATCCCATACTTTTCTGTTCAGGTATAGTCTTATTTCAAAGAAGGGGCACAGAACTCTTTTTTCATTGTGTGAGCGGTGTGTTTATGTCTCACCATCGATTCACTGATGAGCAGCAGCAACAGGGCCTCCTCTGTATTCTCCTGTGGACAAAACAGACTGAGAGAGAGAGATGGATGGAGGGAGAAAGACGTGGATCAGAGGGAAGACAGAGCAGTGAGAATAAGGGAAGAATGAAAAATGAAAAAAGAAAGTAATGTCAGATACTAATAGGAAAGTATATGCATGGCTTTCAATTTTGTAGGTGTTTAAGAGCCATTTTCCATTAAAGTATATTCTTAACGTAACACACACACACACACAGAGACAGACACACACACACACACACACACTTCTCTCCGGAGTAGACCCTTGGACGCCGGCTCAGGTTGTAGTTCTTGGTTTGAGTATGTCCTTGCCGTGTGGGATCATCTAATGGCGACACAGTGGGCGGGTCTTCCAGAGGAGACCAATAACTCTGTTCACACATCCCTCTGAGCAAGATCTCTGCTAACTGTCTGGCTATGGTCTACACAAACAAACAGACAGTTATGTGAAACCTCTTTAAAGAAATAGCAACATACTCAAAATGTCAGGTGACTATTGATAAGGTTATTCCTCAATGACAGTTTTCCTTTTATCCATCTCTTCCTCCTCAGCTCAGATCTCTCCCATGAAGCCCAACGAACAACACAGAGATATCTATGTGTTCAATGTAATGTGATCAATTTCTTTTCCCTCCGATATCCACACAATATACACTTGGAATATCAAAAGCAATTTATCTCAATACAAAATGAATACTGGTATGATAATCTACAACTAAGATTAGTGTTTACAGTTGTTTCAATGATTGTTTGTAATTCCTGTGATGTATCACTCCACTGCCCTTCTGCCTCTCATGTCTCACCATGCGAAGATTCTGAGTGGTTCTGGTCTCCACTGCACGTAGAATCTCTCGGAATCGGCCCACGCCCCGTGTCAGGTTGCTGTAGAAACCACAGAGACCGCAGGAGAGTTACTAATACATAGAAGAACACTTGTCACATACTAGTGAATGTGTGTATGTGGGAGTGGGAGGGGCTATAACAGATGTCTCATCAAATATACCAATGTGTAGATTATCCATCATCTTTGCTTTCTTCCTACATGCAAGTATATCTAAGTGGAAGAGATGACTGTGCATGTGTGCATGGACATATACACGGCTGTCTTTTGGTTTTGGCTGCAAGTGCATCAGTACATGCATCATGTTTAGAATGAGAAGCTTCTGCATGATGCTATGAGCAGACCAACCAACCAAAGGACAACATTAAGTTTGTAGGTCTACCTCTCTTACAGGAACATATACTTTTTAAGTTAAGGATTGAGTTATTTTAGGATTATCCCTCCTGACCAGAGAACATTTTTAATTATACTATGCAGCATCAATAATCTACAACTAATCAATAAGAAGGGGTTATTTTGCCCTATAGGGTCTCAGCAAGACCAGTTTGTTTGTCTACAGTTGATGTAATTCTATTCAAAAGGACAGGGAGACTATTACTAATGTATAGGAATATGGCTCAAATGATCTCTTACGTCACTACAGAACTAAACCAAGTAGTAATAAACAGACAGGAGCTTTTTAAGCTCTTAGTCAACACTACTCAGGTCTTCTCTTGGCAGAGCTACAGTCTAGAACTTATTTGATACGTACTATTGGTCCTCCCACATGCGGAACCTTTAGGAGAGTTTGTTGTAGGGGGAAGAATAACAGTGTTACATGGTTTGAAGAGTCATGAAAACACCCAAAACTATACAAAATGCTCCATCACAGTGACCTCAGTTCTGTCAATAACCTTCAAACTCTGCATATCATAAAGTGTGAAACCTAGCAATAAGATTAAACTAGTTTAAAACCCAGTGTGGTGTTAATCTCATAAAATATGCCAAAGCTGCTATATGACACAGTGTGGGAAGAAGTCTGAGTAATGTGAGAACAGGTACGTGGTTTCTCTGGTACAACAGTGGGTTTAGACTCCCACACTCTCTGTCTCTCTCTCTCCCTCACCCCTTTTTGAAGTGAATGACATGTGCTCTTTGCAGGCCTATCTCAAGGAAGTAGCCCAGTTCTTGATCCTGAGCTGTGGGGCCGGGCTTTGGACTGCGGTTTTGCATCCCTGCAGACAAAGCCTGGGAACACAGATCAACACAAGGAGAGAAATAAGTGTATGAGTCTGTAGATTAGTGATAAAAATAACCCAAAACAATAGACAGACATGAGAGTACACACTTTCAATAGCTGCACAAAAACAAAATGGTTATTGCTGTGTTGAAAAGTAAAATTCCTCTTCATCTTCATCTTTCTAAAAGTTGCCTGTAGGTTTTGCACCAAAATTGACTGGTAGTATTAGGATCTTTGTAAGGGGTGAGGTAAATAAAGCACCGTGGAGTGATATGATCAATATAACACATGTTCCCAAATCTTTTCATGTCAATGACCACCAAAAAAGAGGCTGTTTTTACCATAAAATCTAATTTCATCAAGGTTATGACCCAGCAATCCTGAGATAACCAATACTTGGTATATGTCTATAATGTAGGTTAAGAGATAAAATGGCAGTGTGAAACCTCTGACCAAAGTAACCACAGAGAGAAGTGGCATTTAACAAACCCTCTGAACTCTGCTGGGACACTTGTTCATTCTGAACCTGGAACTGGTCAAGTGACTGACTTGAAACATTGGAATCTCTCTCACACACGTTCACGCAGAGATACATGTATAGCTACACTCAGCTACACAGCCATACCACAACATGGAGGCAAAAGCTAAAAATTAACTTCCATTCCAATTTGATAGGTACATGTTCCATCCACACTGATAAATACATACCTTCTCCACCTCCTGCAGGTAAAGTAAAGCGATGTCACCAGACTTCTCATAGCAGGTGATGATCTCCTGGTCTCGCTCCCATGCATTTCTATTGGACATTGAAGGGGAAACTTCATTCTTATTGGACAGAGATGGGGAGGCATCTGGGACTTTCTCTAGGCACAGACCTGGTGGAGTGAGAGCAAAGGAAGAAGAGTTTAAGTTGACAAACTGTTGACTTGGCTGTCTACTTCTATCTAATCTCGTTGATAAAATTGTCTGGTTAATTCAAACTACGGTCAATTGATAATCTGCATATTTTTCACATCCGTAATAAATGAATGGCCTAGGTCTCCTGAGTTAAAACAGCATAAAAATTTCTCTTACATACCATGTAACCAAAATATATTCAAATGTATTCCATTATTATTATAGATAACTACTCAAGCCCTGTGATAGAATGGTGACCTGTCCAGGTCGCTATCACTATTGTCTAATGAGTGCTGGAATAGGCTCTAGCATCATTGCACGACCCAACTTCAGATAAGAAATCGATGATTGTTGGATTATGTATTATAGATTTAAATCTTTCAGATGGAGAATTTAAACAATTATTGGGACAGAGTTGCATCATGCAGTTTGCTCTATGTGCACTCAAATCAGGTTAACCTGCAGTCTTCTACTGCCACCATGTGGAGGCAAAAATCACTAGAGGGTTGCAGGCAGACAACCATAGATCTCAGGGAAGTGAAGTGATGTGAAGGGGATGGAAGAAAAACACATGGAATGTCTGTGGTCTGACTGAGTTAATAATGAGTTATTATACTCTATTGTATGTTTTGGCTGTGGCTCAAATGAGCAGCACCATGGGGTCGTAAGTAGCAAGCCATCTGGACACAAGTTGGAGTCTGATCAGCCCTAGCTTATTCACCTTGGGGAGTGTGCATGAAGTTGAAAGACCCAAAACACCCAATGATCCCAAGAACGTCACTGAGGATGTGTTTAAGAGCATCGGTGGATGTATGTTTACAGAAAAAAAAGCTTATGTTAAACATCCTCATAGCATCTGTTTATTGTGCTTCAACATTGTTGATTAGGGGGAAATACTGCATTATATCCGTTCATTTATTAATCATCTTGATATCAGAAATTTGAAGTAAAATAATCTCCCCAACACCTATTGTGTGTGCTTACAAACCTTTAGTAGCATAGGCTTCAGCTATTATTGACAGTCTATAGACAGGAGCTCCCTGCAGAGGTAATTCATCCAGGTTGACTTTGTTGTAGTGACCTGTCAATACATCAATTGAGGGAAAAAATTACCCAGTGATGCTTTATTTATGCCACTCCCAATTTTTCAAAAGATAAAAGTAGTGAAATCAGTAAATTGTGAGATTATTTTTTTTTAAATGCAACTCAACATTTATAATTTGCATCTTTTAAATCAACAATCCACTAAAAAATAGCATTTCTTTAGCTCCTCTAAAAATATTACAGATAAGTCCTAACATTAGCATAAACCCCCCCAAAATAAGAAAAGGTCTGTGAGCTACCTAGGGCATCGCTGTAATCTCCCTCCACGTAGCAGAGTTTTGCCATTAGCAAACTGGTTTCCTGAAGGTAGTCAGCCTGGAGAGACGGAAAGAAATAAATACAGGGAGATTTTCACAAATCAATACATGATGATCTCTATAATAAAGAAACCTCTGCACTTGTAAAAAGCTATTCATTTCCCAAAGAAATCTATCAATGCAAAAATCAATGCCATAGAAAAAAGTTGTTTCTGTTATATGCTGAAAAAGTTTCCTGTCCCAGGCATCATTCTTCCTTTTCTCTATCTATCCTTACTTACTTTTTAGTGTCCTATTGGTGTTTCTTGACTTGAGAGTGGTCATCAATTATGAACTCAAAGGATGTTTAACTGTGTTATCCTTCCTTACCTTGAGGTTTCCTCTGTCCAGTGCAGCAGTGAGGTGCTTCCTGACCTCTACCAGTTTAGGCCGTGGTCCCCGAGGGCTGGCTCCCTGTTTGATGGGGTTCTCCTTCAGATATGTCTGGAGTTTACACTCTCCTAGTAACAGCTCTCCAAGGTCATCTATAGACACACACAAAGTTTAGCGTGTTTATGCTGTACTACTTGAACCCATTAAAAATGTTCTGAATCCAACAAACGCACACTTGTGCGTTTGTTGGATGCGGAAATTTGCGGACAAATTTCCAATGGTCTTCAGCAGTGAAGACCATCAGGAGCAATCGGCAAACCCTTTGCTACCTCTATATCCTTGGTCCAGGAAATGAGCAACCAAAATCATTGCAGACCTCCTTCATTCTGCCCACAATATCCTCCAAGCTCTTTCCTCCACACTCCTGTTGTCAGTAAACATGAGCTTTGCACAGGTATTTCACACATCATGGTCTCGCGGGGAAAGCACAGTGCTTGGCCATCAGAGGAGAACTAACCAAGAGTACTTTCCGTTCACTTAACCACAAGCATTCAGACCACCCAGAGGGGGATACTAATGAACCTAGAATCCTTTTTATCCAGCCTGACCCTTGTCCCCATGTGAGGCTTAGCCAGTTATGCCCCAAGCTGCGTGATCCAGTAATGTGCTGAACAGCCCCTTAATCACCTACGCCACCGGAGGCCCTTAGTTCCCACTTTGTGGGGGTGAACATCGGACTGCCACAAATAAATACATCACCCTTATAGAAAACACTGTGGTACATACAAACACAGCAGAGGATTAGATGTACCCATACTGACCTCTGAATCCTGTGTGTATATGTGTCCATGTGTGTGTGTGTGTGTGTGTGTGTAGGGATTGAAAGGGTGAGCTGATTGGTAATTCTGTTATCAAACTCTTTAAACTGATCCCCGTGCTAATTATTTCCGTGTGTAAGCACCAGCACAATTCCAACTAAGTCATTAGTATTCCATTCATAGAGGAAAAATACTTTCTCTTTTAGTTAAATTGAATACTGCCATGAGGAAAAACAATCATTAACAATATTAGGGAAGAACATTTTTCTGATTTTTTCAACTAGCAAAATATAGATTTGATTTAGCTCACATTTATAGGCAAAGGTGTTTTTTCTTTGCTACACCAAAATTAAATTTAACCAAAAACTATCATTATACTGAAAGTCTATAGTTAGATGCTTTTTGTGTATATATGGTGGTCAAGGGCAGACTCTCTCAAGTGACCTTTAAGATTTTCATTCTTTGAAATAAATCCTGTAGGCTATTGTGTGGGTTTATGTGAGTCTATTAAAGAATATGATACAGCTCTCTACTGAGTTTTTTCAAAACCACATGCTGTAAGGACAGAAGACACGGTGGCTCAATGGTATAGTACACGTTTCAAGAAATGATGAGCTAGACATCCTAGGTTTGATCTCATTGCAGCATGTCAAGAAGAGCTTCCCCCATGGTGCATCTATGTCTGTTTACCTCCATAATGTGGGGCCAAGGGTGACATAAAAATGAACCACATGTTGCAATGCAATTCAACTGTGTTAATGCTCAAAGTTCATGTATTACAAAGTGAAGATTGATATTTTTGCAATGAGCAGTTGTAGAGCACCTACTATAATAACTACTATTTTTGGCTGGTCCCGTTAGGGATTGCCGCAGTAGATCATTCATCTCCATCTCTTCCTGTCCTCTGCATCTTCCTCTGTCACACCAGCCACCTACATGTCCTCCCTCACCACATCATAAACCTCCTCTTTGGTCTACCTCTTTTCCGGCAGCTCCATATTCAGCACCCTTCCCCATATATACCCAGAATTTGTCCTCTGCACAGGTCCAAACGATCTCAATCATGCCTCTCTTGCTTAGACTCCAAACTGAGCTGTCCGTCTATTATTCTCGTTCCTTAACAGCAATTCCTTAACTTTTATTACCATTTTCAATTAGCGTATAAACTACAGTAGCACAATGGAATTACTGAAATTCAGTTATAGCTGAGTTCCGTTTAGTGTGCCACCTAAAGATTTTCAGCCCCATTTAGCAGCCCCTATGAAATTTTCTGGGGGCGCAACTGGGGAATGAATGGTGCATCAATGTCGTGCTACCGCAGTACAAATGTCAACATAAACCAACATCATGATTCCAACACATTCAAAGTGACAGTTTTCCTACGAGGCCAACGTCAGTAAATATTTTCTATTCATTAGTTTGATACCACACCATTCTCATTATGACTACATTAACTGTCATCACGCGTCACGATCAGTTTGACAGTTAGCAATAGCATGTAGCTTAGCCTAGCATTACTTAGTGTCTGCTCCCGAAGCAGTCAGCCCCGGAAGTGTCAAAACAGGAATCATTTGTGCAGGAAAGCGATACAAATGTTTCAGCTGTCAAATTAAATTAACAACATAAAAATATTCCATCATAAAAAGCATCTATCACCACTGTGGGGATGGGCCTATTGTCTTTAACGATCTCTGTTCAAACGCTTCGGGTAGTGTGCATAGGTCTCAAACAGGGCTTGACAACGTTAGGAAACACCCAGGCTCCTATGCAGAATGGAGGCCGCCGATACTTGAATGAACGGACACCGGCTAACAGGTCCGTATCCCTTACCGTTTGATATGAGCTTGGCTGAGAGCTGTCGCACCAACTCCGGTATCTTATCCCACTGTCCGTCCGAGCGGCACCGCTCTATCTCGGTCTCCAGTCGTGAGCCAGACTTCTTCGCAGTCATCTTGGGGCTGACAGGAACCTAGACACGACCCGTCCGATCCCACTCACCGGAATCACAGGTCGGAGGAGCTGGTGGAGACACGGGGTGTTATTTCCCTGAATATGATATAGCGACACCTAGTGTGCATTTATCAGTTTATTTTTGGCTGGTCTAATAATGTTATTATCGACATTTATATTATAATTAGTGCTTAATTGTGTGAAGTGCTGGAGCAAAAAGTGCTCCCTCTGAGAGGTCCCGGAGTGCAACAAAAGTGTAACAAAAACGTTGGCAAAAAGTCACCAGTGTCACGTTATGGTGGTAAATAACCAGTTGGGCTTAGTTTACCTCCTTATTTCCCCTGTGATTGGATATTATCGCTTGGGAATAATAGGGACAACTTTTTGTTATTGATACGACAGGTGACGGATCCACGCAAATAGGTCCCGGAGCGCAAGCAGTTCAAAACTGAGATGTCCCGGAGCTAGCTCCAGCTAGCTCTAGCACAAATTAAGCACTGAATATTAGTATAGTGATCTAAGAGACAACATTTAGCAATATAGCCTATTTAAGTACATTAATAAACTCTTCTTTACAGGGAAACCACATGCTTTTGTATACTCTTACCTTTGCTTACTTCATACCTTATTTTGTTATACATACATACGTACACATTCCAAGGTTGATATTTTGAGTTTTATTGTAGCTTTGCATAGATACGGGAACTGGGCAGATGAAATCCTCTCCAGTACAAACCAAACTAAATTGTGGCATTGTGATTTTCAGCCTTGAAGGTGTGGGACTTGTGTAGCAGGACTAATATTTTACCAAATGTACTACAGTTCACTCAGATATCGTTTTAACACATTGTAATTTCATTTTGTACCAAGACATTTGTTCTATACCTGCTGTTTACACGTTGTCTACAGCTGACAAGCCAGAGCGGAAGTGACACCAGAGCGCTAGGTTTTGGTCACGGAGGTATTACGCAGGTGTTGCAAGCGGACTGAATGTACTGAGTGGAAATGTCGGATTTGTCTTTATATTTGACTAATATCAGTGTATCTGTGGGGCAAACTATGGAGCCGGAAAAGGTTTGATCTGAATCCTGCTTGATTTTGTTGCGTTGTGTTTCTTTCTGACACTTTAAACGATTGGTATTCTGTTTGCCTGCTACTTCCTTAGCCCAAAAGCTAACGTAAACATGCACATCAGCATTTACTGTAGCCCTCAATCACTCAGGACAGTACTCAATCATTCAGTGTTGGTTAAACTACCTGAACACGGTAGGATTTTACCTTTGGAAACGTTTCATAGAGGTGCCAATTAATGCCACAACACTAACGTTTGTATACTAAAATGCTAAGTTACCTCCATATATATTTGCATATACATCCATACATGTTCGCATGAGTACGCAGATATGCACACTACTTACATATGTAGATATCATTCAGTGGGATTTGATCAATCGTAGCTACTTACCTTGATAACTGGCAGTGGCCCATTAACTATATCTGACAGTTGTATTTGTGGAAATGTGTTGCCAGCGTGATGGACCGACAAAGGACAGCGACTCTATTGTAGAGTAATCAAAAGGATGCAGTTCCTTGAAAAATCAGTCAATTTTTAAAAAATTAAACATTTTTCCATTTGCATTTGTACCCACCTTTTCTGTTGGTGTAGAACAATAACATTGTAATGGGGTTTAATCCCTGACCCCTGCGGAAAGCGTGTCTATGTGTTGTGTCCCTGAGTAAGACACTGAACCCTCAACTTCTCATACTGTTTTCCATCATTTCACTATTAGAACCTGGAAGGGATGGATGACTTTGAGAGTGTGGAGATGGGAGAGCAGTTAGGGGGAGAGCGAAGAGGAAAGGTTCCCCGGAGGACAATCTACTTTGCCAGTGGCGAGACTATGGAAGAGTACAGCACAGATGAGGAAGAAGAGGAGGAGCCTTTGAAGAAAGACCTCATGACTGTAGACCCGGTAAGCTGATCCTCTGGCCAGTTTCCATTTTTGATCCAAAAATCCGAACCCTTAACATTATGCTCATCATTTTAAAAATGACAACTTGTGAAATCTATAGAAAGCACTCACTTTAGCAGGGCAGCTACCATATTGGGACAAACTGCTGCTGTATGAGGACATGTTGTAATAGTGGCTTTTAGGTCAAATCACAAAACATCAGAGTAGTTAACTTGCATTACCCTTTCCCGGTCTATAGTGGACGTGTGATATGTGTTGTCTTGTTGCATTGTGTTATATTCTAGTCAAAGCTGACATGGGGTCCATATTTCTGGTTCCACATGTGGAGGGCAGCCACCTCCACTATCTCTGGTAGGCTTTGTTATAATTGTCATTTTATACTACCAAGAGCAATGAGCTTACACATTCTCAAGAGTTCTAGGTGGCCTGATTAATTTAACCACTTCTAATCCTTAATGCTAATGGAGCCATGTGTTTGTATGTGTTTTCCCAACAGTGTGTGACTATCTGGGTGAGCGAATGGCCTCATTGTTTGGCATCACTTCGCCAAAATACCAGTACGCTATTGATGAGTACTACCGTATGAAGAAGGAGGTACTGTAGCAGATATGCACACGCCATGCTTGATATAGAAACCTCAGAATAGTCATCATTACATGACATTACAGGCATTTAGCCAACGCTCTTATCCAGAGCGATGTACAAGTGCATAGGGTCAAGGTACAAAGGATACTGGAGCAACACTAGAAGCTAGATAACAATCCTAGTGCCATCATAAGACTCAGGCGCAACTAAGACACACCAACCAAAATAAACTAACAAGATTGCATGTGCCTAAACCAAGTCAAAAACAAGAAAGTGAATAGGGCTAAAACTAGGAGATAGAGCTAGGACCGGATGGGGAGGAGGAAAGGTACAGGTGGAAGAGATGAGATCACAATGTCCTCCACCAACATCATAGTCCACAGGGACTCCTGCCTGATCTCCTCCATCAACCGGTCATCACCACTGCAAACGAAAAGGGTTCAGAGCTGATCCTTGATATAACACCACCTCAAACCCCACTCCACCTTGAACCCATTTTTACCACACATCTCACCACTGTCACACTGCTCTCATACATCCCCTGCACTAATCTTACATACTTAACTGTCCCTCCTGACCTCCTCATATAGCACCACACCTCCCCTCTCAGCACCTGTCATATGCTGTCTCTATATCCACAAAGTTACCACGTGACTCCTTCTGACCTCTGTATTTGTCCATCAATACTCTCAAAGCAAACATTGTATCTGTGGTACTCTTTGGAAGCATGACATTATACTGTTACTAATCCTCTCCTCTTAGCCTAGCTTCCACTACTCTTTCCCACATTGTCATGCTGTGGCTGATCAAAGTTATTTTTAACCCCTGTAGTGGCTACAGATCTGCACATCTCCCTTATTCTTGAACATTGCTACCTGTATGCTTCTTCTCTACTCCTCCAGTATCCTCTCACTTTGCAAGCTAGTTAAAAACTCTACTGCGATCTCTCCTAATCACCTCCATGCCTACACGGGTATGTCGTCTGTACCAACTACCTTTCCACTCTTCATATTTTTTATAGCTCCCCTCGCTTCATTTTTTCTAATCCACTGCACTTCCTGATTCACACCCCCCTGTCATCCGACCATCTGTCTGTCTCCGTCTCTCTCATACATTTTCTTAGTTCATCAGCTCCTTAAATTAATTCTTCCGACTTTTCAACACACTATCCTTGTTGTCAGTGGACTTCCATCTTTCCCTCATTGCCCTAAATTGTGGCACAAGTTTTCCACCTTGGTCCCTCTTTGTAGTTATTCAATACAAGTCATTTTCAACTTACTTAGTATCCAACCTCTCATACAACTCAACAAATGGCCTTTTTCTTTGCCATCTCTCTCCTCAATTCATGCTGCATCTCCTTGTACTACTTTCTTCAGCTCTCTGATTATCCCACTTTATCCGTGCCAAAGTGAGCCTTTGTATATTTTGCTTGACCTACTCATTCCACCATTAATAATCTTTGTCTTCCTACCTCTGCCTAGATGACACACCAAATACTCCCTTATTTATTGTCCTCAATATGTCTGCAGTGGTTGCCCAGCCACATGGCTACTCTTCACTACTACCCAGTTCCCATCTTTACTCCTCACTGATGTCCACACAAAAGTCTTCCGTTTTCAACTTCCACCATTTGAACCTTTTCTCTTTTCTCTCTTCTTCTTGATTTCCCAAATCACCCTGCAGACCACCATCTGATGCTGTCTAGATCAGGCCTCTTGCATAAAATATAGTCCACCTGTGTGCACTTTCCTCCACTCTTGTATGTTACTCTGTGTTCCTCCCTCTTCTTGAAATATGTATTCACCACAGCTATTTCTATCCTTTTCACAAAATCCACCACCATCTGTCACTCCACATTGTTCTTCCACCATACCTGCTCATCACCTCTCTTCCCTTCTCTCAACATACCTGTTAAAGTTCATGTCAATCACCACTCTCTCCACCTTGGGTACACTCTCCATCACTTCATCCTGCTCATTACAGAATTCTTCTTTTGCTTTTATCGCTTACCCAACGTGAGAGGCATATATGCAATCCAAAACTGATGATTGTGTTAAGCATGAAACTGACTTGTACTACACAAGACTGAAAGAAGTCACTTTGTGTTGGTGATTAAGTTGTAAAATTCTCACCTGCAAGGTGGGAGACCCAGGTCAATTTTCAGCCAATGCATCTAACTCTCAAATATACATTTCTTTGGATAAAAGGATCTGCTCAGTGAAAATTGAATTTAAAACACCTAAATCACTGGGTTGTTATATATATATATATAATATGGATGCTTGAAAAGAAGTTTTACTTTTCATCCATTTTGGCATTGTTTTGGGCCAATCTGTGTGAGAACCCTAATTTACATCTCTGTCCCTTCAAAGGGCAGATCTGAAGATGACGTTCAGATAAATGATTAAATGTGCTCCTGATTTTTTAAACCTATGTCCAGCTGACCAGATCCAACTATTTTGAGCTTATTGACTCCCTGAATTATTGAACTTGTAAAGATATAGTCCAGATTTCTTTTCAGCTACGCTGTATTATTTAATGATATTTCATGTAGTGTCATATAATTTTGTGCTGTGTTACATGGTGTTATTTTGATTTATATTGTGTGTAGGGCTCAGTTGGTCCCAGTTTTTTCTTTCGGTGAGAACGAGCTCTTTGACCAAATGGCAAATCCCAGTGGTTCCTCGCTTCGGACATTCCAGGTTATTATTACTATTATTGATTTTATGATTATTATTACTTTTATATTTTCTATTACTATTGTTGTCATTATTTACGTTCAAGATTATGCTAGCTTGTGGTTAGTTATAACCAAAATCTTGAAAGAGAAATGCTAATATTAAATGTCTCCTGCTTACAGGAACTGCTACAAAGCATCATGGGAGTAGCCTTGCCTCTGTTCCATGCCAGAGGAGTTTTTCAGTACAGTTTTGGTCTGATTCCCTACAGGAAGGCAATACATACTGTCGGTATGACCACACTCATTACATAGTATACATACTGCACACCATAGAGAGGACACTACTTGAGTCACTTTCAAGACATGTCATACCACGCTTATACCAATAATATTCATCCATTTTATTTATTTATTTTTGTTTTTTCCTCTAAATTTGATCTTTTTTCTCACTTAAATTCCCCCGAGTTGGCTTTGGCTCTGTCACTTTGATACCCCTCTAGAGCATCGACAGAAAGGCGGGAGCTGTAGCATGTGTCTCCTCCAAGTCACATGACCACTAGCCCTCACTAGTCCACACATCATGGTCTGGTGGGGAAAGCACAGTGCTTGGCCGTCAGAGGAGAATGAAGCAGAGTACTTTCCCTTCACTTAACTAAGAGGCCTGGACCACCCAGAGGGGGACACTAGTGAACCCACAATACTTTATCCAACCTAACCCCTATACCCATGTGAGGCTTAGCCAATTATGACCCACTAACTATGGACCTCCGGCCGGCCTCAACCCCAATACGCCACCAAAGGGTCATACTCATCTATTTTTCTTTCAATTCCTATAACCTCAATCATCCGTCAAAATATTCAAATTGATTGAGGTAAGCAAGAAGGTAGGATGGTCTTTTAGTAATCTTCTAGTGGCTGATTTGTGGTTCAATCTCTGGTTTCTTCAGAGATGTCCTTGAGTAAGATACTGAACTTGGGACCACAGCTCAATATTAGCCTGCTGACTAAATTTAGTGTAAGTTTCCTATAAATGATAAATGTTCTTGAATATTCGCTTTTCCTATAAAGGATATTATTGTTATTATTATTATTATTATTATTATTATTATTATCCATCCATCCATCCATCAATTGTTAGCCGCTTATCCGAATTCGGGTTGCGGGTGAACTGGAGCCTATTATTATTATTATTGATATTATTATTATTATTATTATTATCTCTTGCTAGGCTAGAGAGCTCCTTCAGTGATAGGCTACTGCATCCAAGGTGTTTGAAGGAGAGTTTCCGTAGGTCTTTTCTTCCTGCAGCTGTCAGACTCTTTAATCAGCACTGCTCCCCCAATAGAACAACCCCAAAACATGTACAGCAATAACTAACTACAATATGCTGGATAATTAATGATGAATGCAATCTGTCTATCTGTCCATACTGTATATAATGTACAGATTTCCTACCCTGTTGAATCTGGTCTATGCTACATGTTATTTCTAGATGTGATATCTCTGTTACTGTGCTCTACACTGGTTGCTGTTACACCGCTATTTCCCCCAGTGGGACTAATAAAGGAATATCTTATCTTATCTTATCTTATCTTATCTAAGGGGTGGCATGGCTCAGTGGGTTGAGGGGTCGCCTCGTGACCGGAGGGTTGCAGGTTCTATCCCCGGTCCTGTAGAGAAGCATGTCGTGTTGCATGTTTTTCCAGGTGGTACCAACATTGTTTTTTTAATTCAATTTTCCTCTTAAATTACACCCCCCCCCAAATCTGATGACAGTGGTTACCAGGAAGTAGATCAATAACTTGCCTTGGACATGCGTGCAGCCTTATATTCTACCAGGCCCATGAACTTCATCACTTGTGAATTTAAAAACAGTTTGTTTTTGTTCCCAATGTCCTTCATGGTTTACTGTCCTTGTTGCTCTACCTCATTCCGTTGGGTTGATTGCTTTATGAATATGATTTATTAAGGAGCATCCCAGCTAAAGAATTTCACATGAGTCTACTTCTACAACTGGAGTTACACTAAAAAGCTTTATCTAGAAATTATGAAAAGTAGTTTAGGGGACTCTTTTGTTCATTTCTCTATCTTATGATTTATAAAATGCATTCACCTTCTCCCTCCCTCTGTCTCTCTCTCTCTCTGTGTCTCTCTCTCTCTCTATCTCTCTCTCTCTCTCAGTTGGTAGACCTATCTCAGTCATCCAGACTCCCTCTCCGAATGTAGAAGACATTGATACTCTTCATAAGATTTACCTGAAGAGTCTCAGCGAGCTGTTTGAAGAACAAAAAGAGATTTTTGGGATACCAAAAGACAGACATCTCAAATTTATCTAATGCACACAGACACATACATCCACAGCCATACATGCATACATATGCACAGACACACATGCATGCACTTTTGAGCATCACTAGGTTGTGTACAGGAATCAAGTTGATTGGGTGTGTTGACATCAAGCAGCTGCGGGGGGGTCCCTGTTTAAATGCACCATAGAACAACGCGGTGTAGCTCTACAGTGGAGGGTAGACATGGGGCTGTGGCTAACAACAGGCATGTGACACCTGTAGAACCTAGAACAGGGAGTTACTGTCTTGATGCAGGCTCAATAATCCAGGTATGGAGATCACAAAAAAGAGCTGAATCAGTTCAACTGGATCAGAAGTTTATTAAGAAACGTTTCGTCACTCACCAGGTGACTTCTTCAGTCTGAGCTGAAAACAAACATCCCCCTCCTTATAAACAGTACCTTGATACCACACAACAATAGGCTGGGTTCATATGAGAGTTGGGTGATCAACTGCACATTCAGTGGCAATTAATGGGCACCATTCACAGAGGATTGGGGAATATTTGCAATCACGGTATTGTAAGACGCCGGCAGACGTACTCTCAGGCCACCACCCCTATTCAAAGACGGTCATAGATGTCCTCCTTCACCTCCCTCTCAAACCAGCGTTCCTCCCTATCAAGGATGTGAACATCATCATCCTTGAATGAGTGGCCACTAACCTGTAGGTGGGTGTAGACCACAGAGTCCTGACCCGACGTGTTGGCTCTCCTATGCTGCGCCATCCTTTTAGCCAGCGTCTGTTTGGTCTCCCCGATGTACAAGTCACTGCAGTCCTCCTGGCATTTAACAGCGTACACTACGTTACTCTGTTTGTGCCGGGGGACCTGATCCTTGGGGTGGACCAACTTTTGCCGCAGTGTGTTCAGGGGTTTGAAAGAAACTGAGACGCCATGTTTTGAAAATACGCGTCTCAACCGTTCCGACACTCCCGCCACATACGGAATCACCACCGGTCTGCGCTTCGGCTCCTCCCCGCCCTCCACTTGGCTGGAGCTCTGTCTTGGACCCTTCCTGGCTTTCACAAACGCCCAGTTAGGGCAACCACACTTAACCAGGGCCTGTTTAATATGGG
>OMLC01039550.1:0-14488 GCA_900302585.1 Regalecus glesne
AACAATCTATTCAAATTTGTTAAAGTTACTTCAGACCTGCAGTTTTCCCTGTAGAGGAAGCCAAACACAAGGAAGAGACTTTTGAGGACAGTGCTGGTGGTTGAGCCGATTGTTGGGACCTGCACTGTGTCTTCTTTACCATTCACTGAACCAATACGCTCTTCTTTTTCCAGTACTGCTGCTAAATGCATCTATGATAGAATATGGGGTAAGAGGAGTCGTTGTGAGAATACAGCACTATTTCTGATAATAAATTAACAGTAAAACATGGCAGAAAAGAGAAAAATAGTTCAAAAGGAAATCTAACATCAGGCAGTACATACCATCTACAAGTCAAGCCAGGCTAGTTTATCTACCTCCAGTATGTGTAAAGTGCCAGCTGTGATGCCTAGACCATGGAAGACACCCAAAACTTCACTGCCTGTCCACACTTTACAGGAACTCTCATAGCCCCGTTCTGATAGAAAACTTTGGCTCTCCTGGATCCAGCTGCCCCACGGGATGAAAACAAACCCACAATAAATCTACATTCACTTATACTGGTGAAACCATCACTACCTTGATTAATCAACAATTTAATATTATGTCATTATAATGATTAACTGAAAGTACACATGTCCCTTACTTGGATAGACTACAGCAGAAAGCCCTGAGTGGCTCATGGTGGGAGCATCGGATTTTGTGGTTGACCATGCCATCAAGTTCTTCTTTAGCCATCATCAGGCTGTTTTGGTCCAACGTGAAGCTGGCACTCTCCCTGGCACAGTCTTCAATATTGTGTGCCTCATCAAGCACAACAATCTGGCCTTCCAGATTGATCTCCATCTGGGGAAGAGAGTAAGGAAGGGAAGTGAAAGAGATAAAGCAAAAATAGTAACTTTACTTGTGACCCTTTAAAAAAAAAGGTTTGCCAAATTGGTTCATGGAGCTGGGCGGGGTAACACCTTAGGCAGGTCACCACTCCATCTCAAGGGTTGAGCAGTTAGGGGTTCAGCGTCTTATTCAAAGACACCTCAACATGCTTTCTGTATGGACTGAGAATTGAACCACCAATCTTGATTACTAGATGACCGCCCTACCTCTTGAGCTATGCAAATTTTTCCATTGATTTAAACAATTTTGGGGCTAAATTAGCCCATAAAACCATCAATCTGGCAAAGCCTTGATGTTTAAAGGTAAGCAAGCTATTGGCACCAGTGTGCTAGGGGTTGGCACTGGTGGAATAAAAATATTTCAGAAAACATGGTATTTATTTTGAGGCTTCATCACATTTTGGTTTGTTTTTGCAATTAATCAATGCATCATTGATGGATGAACTTTATATGTATTTAACCTTATAAATACCCAGTGATGTGATGCCAGAAGAAAAGTGACACTTTTGGTTTGCAATCAAATGATGTGCACTAAGATCATGTTTCTGATGCCACCACCACCCCCCGCCCAATACCTCTAGCATTCCACATCCTTTTGTTCTCAACTCCACTCACACTTTCCCTGATGAGGGGGTCCAGCAAATAATTGTAAGGGCAGAAGACAATACGGGCATCCTGCATGAGCTCGCGGGCAGCATAGTAGGGGCATGAGCGTATGCGCCCCCCCAGGTGCACCAGCTCCTCAATATCCCAGGCTTGATGGAGTCCATGAATCCGCTGCAGTGTGGTTTGGTCCCGCATCTTGTGGATGTTGTGATAGTAGCGACATGACCTTCCCTAAATACAGATAAATATAAGACTGGTGATATTTTGGTGATGATTTCTGCTTGAGACAGGAACATATTGCAAAGCAAACATATAAAAGTTTGTGTTCCAAGTAAATGCTGTGTCCAGATTCAACTTTTAGGGATTTCCTTACCTGGGTTATTGAGCATGTATCAAGACAGGTTATATTGAATTCTATGATTTATTTGGACTCAAGGTATGTTTCCCCATGAAAAACCTTTAGATTTAGTAGCACGTTGGCAAATGGAGGGGTTATATGTCAATTATAAAGAATCACTAGTTCATGGCACTGTAGTGATTTCCATGTCATGACAGCCATGTAGTGTATGGATGTGTCCAGAGGAGGCATCTCAATACTAAGTCCCAATTACCCCATCAGCAGAGGTTCCTGCTTTGCACTCACCCCCTATATCACTTATGAACACAACACATGAAGCTGACATGCAGACAAGCATACACCCACATACAGAGAATTCTTAAAATACAATTATCTCTGCCATTTTAACAAGACCGCATAACTATGAAAGGGTATAGAGCATTGTCTTTATATGTTAAGGTGACTAAAGTCACTACACTTTACCGACACTAAAACCTGTCTGTTAAATGAAAGAGAAGTTGGATTGGGGATCAACTCCCACCGTCTCTTTTGTTATGTAAGAGACAGCGGAAACCCCTGGTCAAACTAAGCCCAGCCATTTTGACTTCAGAATGAATGAAAATATGACTGGTCAATCCCCGTTTTTGTATGCATGTGCCTTTTTTCTCCACAAGGGGTTGTGTGTCTCTGTCTTTGGGTGGTGTCTTTGGGATACAGGTGCATAGCGACCTAATCAGCGGAGTAAGTGACAAATACTACATCAGGATCAGTGACATTTCTACTCTTGAGATACAACCAAGGCAAAACTATGTAAAAGCGTAAAGTAACAGGGTTGTGATGAGAGGAAGACTGTAAACCTCCAGTGTCTAAGCTGACGGCACAATAGTCCTCATGATATTTGGCATCTCACATTTTGTTTAACAAGGGGTTGGAATGTTTTCGGGTACTTAAGTGTCTCCCGTTCAAAACTAAATTCCACTTACTGGCTGTTAATGCTATATTTCATAATAAGACCTGTCAGACACAATGTGATGACTATTTGGCTATTCTACTGTGGCTACGGATATATTTTGTAAGGCCTGTTAAAAATATATCTGTAAGCACAGAGTTCGAAAATTGTAAACCAATATATTTATAAGGCCTGTTTATTGAAAGTCATTAAATGATGAGCCTTTCAAAGCCTTAACAGTTGATGAATATACATGAGGATTTTAGGATAAGCATCATCACTTACTTACATGGGGGTCCAGACCTGTGTGTGTGTGTGTGTGCGTGTGTGCGTGCGTGCGTGTAGAGAATAATAAAAAAATCAATTAGCCAAGTAAATTGTCAAAGTCTTAATAACTGAATAATGGTAGAGTCAAGCAGCACAGACATAATGAAAGATTACATACGTAAGGAATGTGTGTGTTGTGGCATGTTAGTTTTTAAAGCTGTAATCAATAGTATAAATATGATAAAGCCTCCAATAGTCCATTATAATAAAAAAAGGTGAAAAATATACAAAGGCAAAGTTTTATGACAATGGACTCACTGGTAGCAATAAGTGTATGAAATCCCTACACAGGCATTATTAGATTTAATATCAAGTATGTTTGTGGTTCAGATACTCTGGTGTGTGAGGGTGCATGGTCTGTGTATGCAGTGTTTGTGTGTTTTTGTTTGTGCTTTAATATGCTCACATATTTCACTTCAAGCAGATCCTTGCAGCGTTCATTGCGGTTGGAATGAGGCACCACATCAGGGTGAACACATGAATGTTCTCTGCTGGACAAGATGGTCATAGGCACACTTGAGTAAAGTGTCCGCTTCAGTTCATGGGTGATTTGTGTAATTTGCTTATGTGTACGTGTGCCAAAGAAAATCTTGGGGATCTTTATGCCTTTGTCTTTGGTCCTAAGACTTCCTTTAGCCAACCCACATGGACACAAGGAGCAGGACACAGGGGCCTGCATGAAAAGAACAGAGATATTCAATGAGAAAAAGTTTACAACAATGTCTTAACAAGTGATGTGAATGATAACTGAAATATAGCACTTTCATACATTCTAATCCAAAAGAAAATGTATGAGCTCGTTTTTATTCTTCTTAAAGTTCTGTATTCTGAACATTAGGCCCTTCAGTGTAGTATGGTTTCAAATTGATCTTATTAGCAAACTGAAGAAACTGTCTTTTATACGTCATCAAAAAAAGCAGGAAAAACATAAAACAGCAAAGAAATGTTGTACCAAGTGAACCTCCTGCCAGGCTGTATCAGATAACCTCTTTCTGGGTCTGAAAGATGATAGGCCACCATTGTTGGGGCTAGGATAATCTAGCTGCCTTATAATTAGCTGCCCAATGATATGTCGTGGTTTCTTTCACTCCTAGTCACAGGTGAAGTGTAGCCGGCAACGCTTATGAAACCGATCCAGCTCATGTGATCGGCCCTTAAACGTAGTCTACTTTCCTACCTTGTGACTCGTGTACTAGGGCGTCATGAGATATCCTTTCAGTGTTGTCATCATGATGTATGCATGTGCAAAAGTGACATCGCAGGATGCACAATGTGAAGGCAAATGAACTCAAACACCTCATATTACAACTTTTGCTGCTTGATACAAAAAGAAAAAACCCCATGGTTCTCTATGACTAATCTAGTCTGATTTACTCAAATTTAACAGTTCTTGGCTACATAGGGATTTGTTACTAGTGAGTGACATGCAGACTCTGCAAGCACAGCAAATCCTCAACTGTAATCATTCTCAATCAGTTTATCCAACAACCAATGCAGGGCCCCGCTAGCCGACCACAACCTGAAGATGAATGAAGACCAGAGGAAAAAAAATCACACAGGAAAATTAGATTTGATGGCAAAAAGAAAAGCAACATCATAGGTTTGGATTTTTCAGATCACCTTTAAGACCAGGTGTTTTTTTCTCTTCTCTCACTCGTGTGGTTTTTATTTTGGTGGAGTTCAAATCACATTTGGTGAATTTTGGACCCTGCATATTGTATTGTTTATTTCCAATCCAAATCAGGGTGCACATTTGTTCACTGCTGATCCTTTTCTGCCAGCTGTGCACAGACATTTCCAGCTCTAGTGGTAGTCATATATTTAAACATCACTCAACTAAAACACATTTCTGAAATTCATATTTTTTTAAAGTATTATCTATACAAATTTACTTGCCTACAAAATCGCCCCAGTTATTCGAGATTTTTAGTTCGAATAGAGCCATTCAAGCCATCTGACGAAAAATCCTGTATTTTTTCATATTGCTACATATATCTCAAGACTCCCCCCCAAAAAAAGTTGTTTCCCCCCCAAAACAATATCCTGCAGCCTTATCATGCATTGTCCAATCACTGGCTTTTAAACTCTACTATTTTCATTTGACGAGCATTGGCCTCTAAGGGTTACATAGTATATGGACTCATTCTTAAATAGCGCTTTTCTGGTATAGCAACCTCTCAGGCACTTTACAACGGATACTGGTTCTTATTTTTTAAGCCCACTACACAACCTAAGTTAGTGTTTCACAAATTAATGCTGACTGGGGTCAAAAATCTCTAACAATTTTAAATGAACCAGGTGTATAAAATATCTAACACCCTGCAGTGGTGAGCAGGTAGTACTAACAAACCAACGAGTCACATCTCCATTTGCTACATCACCTGAGATGTCATCTTTTTGCTTTTTAGCCCTTTTTATCTTATTCATTCTAACTTTTCTCTGATGGAACACTGAAATATAAATCATAATCCTGACAAAATCTTCCAGGATGGACCAGTATTACAAAGAAAACTATTCTACGATGTCACTTCACACATTAAAAAGATCACAACACAAAAGGCCTCTTAAAACTGTTCTTGACCAGAGATGAGGAGCCCAATTCACCCACATGTTTCTGGAACAAATAACTGCAATGTGTGAAAAAGTAGAGTCCAAGGAGAGTAGTCTCTCACAATGAATTAGGATGAAGAGCTCTGGACAAAGGGAGAAATAAACAGAGGTGCTAAAGAACCCCTACACCAGTTCAGATTACCCTTCTCTTCTGGAAGTTACACTCTACAGCCCAGACCTTGGCCTGATCACCTTACCTGCTACCGCTGCTGCTACATTAAAGAGAGCGATCCAAATACCCTGCCCCAAGATGGCCATTTATTACTTATTCATCAGCAGGTAGGAGGACTGAGGGGTGGATGTTTTATGTGAGGCCAGCACAGAGGGGTTTACTGATGAATAGAGGCTCTTGTCACAGGCAGCAGGAGGAAACAGCTGACACAAGGGTATCTATTTACACACAGACTTCCTGAGATGCCAATACAACAAGGTCTCAAGCTTGGCCAGAGATCCGAGAGTAGACACCCCCAGGAAAAAATGCAATAAACTGGTGAAAATGGGAAAACAGGGAACCATCTCTGCACAAGAAAAGTGCACACTTCACTCAGAGCAGAACAATTCAGTAGGTAACATCAGGAACAAAATATCCCCTTTGTGACATAACAGGCCTCACTCATTAAATGGTACCTATGGAGAAAAAAGCACAACACCTTCACGCAAACATCTGAACATGTTATCAATGTTTTCAGGAATACAGCTGGTTGAGACATCGTAAGGAAATGGACCAATTTTTGAGACCATGCTTAAGATGCTTTTAAACTCCACAGATCCAATCTTGTGTTGAAGCTTCCATTTTCATTTCAAAGTCATCACTAAATAGCCTCATCTAAGAAAAGGAGAATTAGAAATGGCTACAAATGGAGTCAAATGTCTAGAATGACAAACAGGCTCATAGAAAGCCTGATGAGTACTCATGGGTTTAAGCTTTAGTTAAGTGACGATTTCAAAGGAAAAAATTAAGATTATGCAAGAGCATATGTCTTGATGCATGCTCAATAATCCAGGTAGAGAAATCACAAAAAGAGGTGAATCTGTTCAGCTGGATCAGAAGTTTATTGAGAAACGTTTCGTCACTCACCCGGTGACTTCCCTGGAAATTATGCAAGAGCATAATTTCAAGGACAGGGTGGATAGTTTAGTGGTCTATGGGCCAGTCTTACATTCCCTATATCCCAACAATTAAATTTAAGGCTGTGTAGCACCTTGGAGCAGAACTTAGTGTGGCAAGTCAAGAGATCTTGTGTATTCCAAATATATCCAAATACTGTCTGTGCCTGGACTTTTGGCAAATTGAACTTTCTTAAATGGAGATCAGTGACTGTTAAGAAATATCCATGTGTTACATACTACCTGGTTGGCTAGAATTAATTCTAAAAGTCTTAATAAATTGAATTTATAATATCCTGAAACTAAGGGGTTTCCCTACAGTATACACAGCTAACAGGGTGTCAGTCAATTAGCCAATTAGTCAAATCTGCCCAGCTTCGCTGTTTAATCTCTGCCACAGATTGCAATTGTACACATCTGCCAAAACCCTGGAATCAAAGATTTCTTTTCAGTTCCATTTGACACCATCTCTGACATGAGAAATCAACTTTAATGACATTAGTGGGGGGCAGCACTTATATTAATTCATGATAAATAAGGTCAAATGAACACACTTCCAGTTTACACATAACTTGTATTTGATTAGGTAGTTTTCATTCTTCATTCTGGCCGGTGTATATTTCCCACCCCAGGCCAGTGTGAATAGGGGCACAGTACATCCTGACTGAGCAGACTAACAGAGGCAAAACATACAGACTCACTTTTCATAACCCTTGAGGACTTTGACAGACCAAAATTAAACCACAAACTACCAACATGTAGAAAGCATATCATCTCACTAGGGATAATAAATAAAACACATATTGCTTTCTCCTCCATGTAGATTTGAGACATTCGGATCACTGCTTGATTCATCTTATTCCAACCTACAGGCAGATATCAAAATCTGCAAAGCCTATAGCTAAAAGAGTGTAGAAAGGGACCAGCAAGGCAAAGTAGGAAATGTGAGACTGTTTTGACTGCACCAACTGAAATGTTTTTCAAGATGCAACTGGCAACCTGGATGAACTAATTAACACTGTAACCTGCAAATCAGCTTTTATAAAGATAGATCTATGACAAACAAGACCTTCTACACATACAACAACAAGCCATGGTTCACAGCCAAACTAAGACAACTTCAGGCTAGGCTGGATGCCTGCAGCAGTCACAGCTGGTCAAGATGTTTAACTTTGCATGTCTACAATATACATGACCGCTTTTTAAAGACGTACAATAGAAATGTATAATTTTAAATACATATACAAATGCTGGTTGAGTGGTAGAATCTCACCTGCCAAGCGGGAGACCCGGGTTTGATTCCCGACCAATGCACAGTGCATCTAACTCTCAGTAATCTACGTTGCTTTGGATAAAAGCACCTGCTAAGTAAAGTTGAATTGAAGTGATCCTTTTGACATGTCCCGATCAGACCCATATTGTGGGGGTGAAACACAGACATTGATGGAGACTGGGGGATTAAGACTAGATGCACTTCCTGATGACCCGTGGTGGGATTGAACTCACAATGTCTGGCTTTTCTTTTCTTGAACCACATCCTCTACTATGGCCTCCAAATACATCATATAGTAAGAGGTCTGTTTTATGTGTCATGATTAATCCCCACATGCTGGAAAAACAAGTCTGACACATGGAGGCTCCACCTCACAACTTACGGGACTTAAAGGATCTGTTCCCAAAATCTCAGAGCATGACAAGAGATTCGGAGACTCCTTCAGGGATCTAATGAAGTGCAGGCTTCGATTGATCAAAGCTATTTTGGCAGTACAGGGAGGACCTACTAAATATTAGGCGGGTAATTTTCATATTTTTGCTGAACAGTGTATGTAGGTATTTAGCCTGGCACACTCTGCATGACTGGAAATACCAAATTACTGGAAATGTTGCCTAAAATTAGTGACACCACTGAATACTTAAGTATTCACAGGTAATAATGCCCAGGTATCTATGCTGCTATCGCTGTAGCCCACTGACAACACCTGAGAGATGGACATATCATACTACATGAATGCAGCCAAAGGCTGTTGAAGGGCCATAGGTTGTGGGAGAGCTCTGCGTCACTGATGCCTCTCATTGGACGCTAATTTGCTCCTCATTCCAAAGTGTTTGGAGCCATGGAATGTATTCCAATAAAGGTGGATTACAATGCTGAATATTTCAGAAAACGTGACACCAAACGCCTCCTTCTTCCCTTGATAGGTACAGTGTGGGCAGGGGACCTGGTAAATATCTGCCCTCTGAAGCACCTGGTTATCCCTCGGGCAAAGTAACCAGTGGGTGAACCCCATTCAATATTTATCCCCATGGCTTTCACAGATCAGCGGCTCAAGTGAGGCAAAATCTCTTAATTAAAACTGGAGCTAGCTTCAAAGGGCCCCATTCAGGTCATCAGTCAGTGCTTCCAGGACAAAAGAGCCCGGGTCAGATAGCTGCAGGGAAACTAGAGATGTCCGCACTTTTTTGGATTCTTCACTTTCCCTCACTGCCTTTTTCCACCTTCACTATCCCAAACAGAAGGCAGAGACATCTGGCACACTACTCAAAGCAGTTCTTTGGAGGACTGCACAACATTCTTCCACTCTAAACTTACATTATAGTTATGGGTAGTATATTGCCCTGTGGAAATTGGAATGAACATACCAAGATTGATAAATCACCCCACAAAATTGTGATTTTTCCCAGCATGGTGGTTACTGATGCCCTTATTCTGTCTGTTGAAGATGCTGTGCAACAATACTAGTCACTGAATTTTTCTCTTGTATCGATGGGCTTGTCCGACTACTCAGATAATAGCACAGAGTGCCATGTTTTGTAGGTGCACATATCAAACAGTCCTCTTATTCAAGTTTCTCTTTTGATCTTACATTTTTATAGTTGGACTAATGTTCACTCATTCATTTTCTTTCTTACAAACAGCAATATAGTGTATACTGTTAAATGCTGGTGTATACTGTTAAATGCTGGGGGGACTGCAGTTCAATAAAATGGAGATGCATTGACCTGAGACTTGATATTTGATGATTGTATAAATACAAATCAGACAAATTTTAAAAAGTCACATCAAATGTCATACATCTATTATGAGGGAAAAAAGCACTATTGGGAAAGTGACTGTTTTCCTTTATTTAACCAGCCATCAGTCAAAATGTGTGCAATCTAGTTAAAAAGCCTATCATACACTTCCAGTGTTGTTTTTTTCCTTAATCAAAACCTCTTCAAATTGAGTGGAGTCTACAGCCACCCAGTGGTGAAAGTGTATTGTGACCATGAAGCTTAAGAAGATTACCATAGGATGAGTAAGAACTAATGCTTCAAAACTGGCATAATGTTTACCTGTGAGAAAACTCACATCTTTACTGTACTCACACAGCATTCCGAGATACATTCGGTACTCTCGGAGTCGAATTGGCCGTTTATCTCCATGTTACAACTTTGGGGTCCTGGCATCCTTATCTCCAACTCTGGTTCATCATCATCAATGAACACTACTCCTCGCTCCAGGCACATCCTCTTGGGGGTCTGGGATAGAAAGGAACAACTTCAGGGAATTAAATATTTTGATTCACTTCTCCTTCTCTAGATTCATGATAACAGATAGAATATCATAGAACCAAATGCTTGGTTACCTTGGGCACAAAAGCTGAGGGCCGAATTCGTTTCTTTTCTGGTTGAAATTCATCCTTCTCACCATCACAGACAATAGACTTCTGGAGCCTTTCAGGCAGACAACAGGCTGATGACTGTTTCTTGGACTTGAACTCCTCTGGCAAAATCTCTGAAATAGAATATTTATTAGGATATGTAAAATCTTACCATGACACTTTAACCCCCATTACGAAGCCTTTATAAAACCCAGGCACCGAGGAGAGACAATCCAGTGCATTCTTAGTGCCGGTCCAAAGACCAGATAAATATATCAGACTTCCATAACGGATCAACTGAGTAAAAACAACTGCAACTGGTACTGCTGGCCAACAGGGTGCCAGTGGAAACTATGCTACTGTTGAGCAAAGGAGGAGAGGGGGATGTTATGTTCATAGAGAGCAGGGGTGGAGGAAGGGTAGGTGACAGTCAGATCTTTGAATGTTAGCACTATGAATGGTAAGGGGAAAGAGCTGGCTGATATGATGGAGAAAAGAGAGGTACACATACCGTGTGTGCAAGAGGGAAGTAAGGCAAGGCGCATTGGATGTGGGTTTAAACTCTTCTACCATAGTGCAGATGAGAGGAGAAATGGGGTAGGGTTATTTCTGAAGGAAGAGGATCAATAAGGTATAGTGTCAAAAGTCTGATGGAGGTGAAGATAGTGTCAGTCAGTGATAACAATGAAGCTGGAAATCAAATATGTGATGATGTAACTAGATTGTTCCACACCACCTCTCACAGTGAGAGGATGTGTGAGGAGTGGAGGAGAAGCATCCTGGTACCAGTGGTCCAGAATCAGGGAGATGAGCAGAGCTGTAGCAGCTACAGAGGTATGAAGCTGATCAGACACAGCATGAAGACATGGGAGAGAGTAGTGAAGCTAGGCTAAGAGGAGAGGTGAGGATTAGTGAGCAGCAGTATGGCTTCATGACACCACAGAGCTCCACACATGTGATGTCTGCTGTGAGGAGGTTGATGGAGGAACATGGAGGAGGTCAGAAGGAGTCACATGGTGTCTTTGTGGATGTAGAGACAGCATATGACAGGTGCTGAGAGAGAAGGTGTGGTGGTGTACGAGGAGGTCAGGAGGGCCAGATAAGTGTGTAAGAGTGGTGCAGAATATGTATGAGGGCAGTTTGACAGTGGTGAGGGGTGTGGTAGGAGTGATGGACAGGTTGATGGATGAGATCAGGCAGGAGTCTCTGTGGACTATGACGTTGGTGGAGGTCTTTGTGATCTGTAGTGAGAGTAGGGACCAGGTGGAGTCGAGTAGTGGAGTCAGTAGGAGCAAGACAGAATACATATGCATGAATGAGAGGAGGCAGAAAAATGGTGAGGATGGAAGAAATAATAATGATTCCCTTATCAGTCCCGCAAGGGGAAATTTGGATTTCTCTGCATTTTTGACACAACCTATTGTATAGGAGCAGTGAGCTGCCAACCTATAGCGCTCGGGTCGCAGTTAAGGGTTAAGTGTCTTGCTCAAGGACACCTCGACATACTGTATGCAGGACCGGGGATTGATCCTGCAACCTTCCGTTTGCCAGACGACCGCTCTACCCACTGAGCTATGCCTGATAGAGGTGAGGAAGGCGGATAAGCTTAAATACTTGGAGTCAACTGTTCAATTTAATTGAGGAGTGTGGAAGAGAGGTGGAGAGGAAAGTGTAGGCAGGGTGGAGTGTGCCCTGGTGGTAGAAGTAGTAGTAGTAGTGTTGGTGGTAGTAATAGTAGTCAAATAATGTGCCATGGGATAAAATGGCAACAGTATCAAATATTGACATTTTCATTCTCATGGGAGCTAAAGTTAGTCTGTAAACTATCAGAGTTTAATGAACAGCCAATGATTCAGCTAGGTAATCTTTTTAATGAACAGTAAACTACATCTGAGATATGTAGTTATCTACTTAGGAACCATGTATTCCTAATTTTGCCTTCCTGTCTGTGCTTGTGTGTGTTGCTCTTTGCCCCTCTCTCCTTCCCTTTCTCCATGTATCCTCAAAGGATTTCCATCTTCATGCAGATCATTCTTTATATATTTATGGGCATGTCTTTGATCTTTTTTTCTGCATGCATCACTCTGAAATCTGCTCCCTGACTCAAGCTCACTCTGTCCCTGCACATGGGGAGATTAAAAAAGAGCTAAAAAAAATAAAACACACTGAGAGTAAGAGCGAATGATGAAATGGAGAAATACTGAACAGTTTTTAGCTGAGAAAATGAGAGAGCAAGAGAAAGAACAATGTAAAAATGTTCAAAGGTGCATGAAACCTGGACCAATTAATGATATGATGCAACGACCTGTTCATTGCTAAGAGGAAAAAGTTACAAATACATCGAGCTAATTAGCATCTTATTATTGAGCATGCAAACTTGTCACTTTATGGTAAAATTAAAGGTTTTGAATCTACAATGTCACCAAGACGATTCCTGCAGAGCTACTGAGGAATAATGAGGGCGGGGCCGACTGAAAATGACTTCAGCAGAAAGACAACAGAGTTCCAACAGCTGATACCATGGAAATAAGTTAGGTTGTGTTTAAAAAAATTATAACAACAACAATAATAATAATAATAATATAATAATAATAATTTCTCTCTCATCAGCCCCAAAAGGAGAAAAACTATAATTCTCTGCATTTAACCCATCCTATTGTATAGGAGCAGTGAGCAGCCACTATGTGGCACCCAGGGACCAAGTTCAATATTTTGCTCACTACACCTCAACATGCTTTGTGCAGGACTGGGTATCAAACCTGCAACCTTCTGATTGCTCAACGACCGCTCTACCCACTGAGCTATGCTGCCCCTTATAGTGACCGCCATGCTCATATCGGCAGTCAACAAAAGGCAGCAGCCTATAAATTCTCTAATCGCAGTACATTGAGAGCTTAGACCATCAGCCTGTTACCTGCTGTATGGAAGATGACGAAATGAAGCTGCCACAGTCGCATATGGCAACTGCAAAAATAGAGACAGGGCATCACCTGAAAACCAGAAAATACCTGCTAGGTGGAAAGAGCTAAGAGATCAAATTGGCGAAAAGAAAAATTGACCAGCTAGCATATATTGTTAAGGGAGAATCTCATGTTCGGAGACGTGGACTGCCGACTGCAAGAACATCCGGTCAGCAGGAACCACTGACAAATGCCAACAGCAGCAGAGTCTGCTAGTAAAGTGACAACAGCAGAGCAAGTATGGGTGCCCATCATTTGCCGAAGCACAGGAGAGCAAAATGCAGATGGCTAAAAAGGGGAAGAGGGCAAGGCTGAGGCATATGGCAAAACAGTGAAAGCGGACCCTTGAGACACTGATCCAGGCCGAGAAAAAACAAAACAAGGAGAGACCCCTCTAGCCTCATACCCCCATCAGCACTAAAGCATAGGATTCACTTTCATATTCATATTCAGAATTCTTCTACATATATTTCAACATGGTTTCCAGCACATAGTGGATATGGAGCGTGATAAGAATTGTAATCAACTGAGCACCTGGTGGGGCTGACGTTTGATAGTTTTCTTTCTAAATATGAACATTTTGTGTGAGGTAATTAATAAATTAATACTTTTTACTTTATTTAACCAATCTTGTAATTCTGTTGGCTTGTGACTAGCACTAGAGTAATTCTGAGACATCAGAAATTACAATTTAGTCTTTTTTTTTCAAAACCAAATGAACAAATAGATAAATAAATCCATCCCCGGGGAAGTAGATCCCCTCACACATCTGTATTTGTCTGTGCTCTCGCATCCGTCTCACCTTTTTCGCCCGTAACCAGTATGTACGCCTGTTATCAGAGGCTGCCGCCAGCCGGCCTGTTTAAAGCTGTATAAAACAGAAAGACACAGGAAAGTGAGAAAGGTAACAGGAGAAGAGTTCAAGATGGGCAGATATACCTCATGAGAAACTAAGTGAGGGTGATATTCACCAGTTATTATAGAGAAAGAGGAGTGGGAGTATGTTACATAAGGCCCTGTGTAGGAATGCAGGGCCAAAAGAGACAGAGAGACGTGTCCTATTAGGTTTTTTTTTTGGG
>OMLC01039576.1:0-10123 GCA_900302585.1 Regalecus glesne
GTATGAAGATTTGGTGAAAACTGCAACTCCAGTTACCTCGAAGCATCATAGAAAACCATCTTACGCCCAAACTGGAATTTCATCATTTGTCAAGGTCAGCCAAACAAGGCCAAGGCCTTGACCCTACTCAACCATCATGACTACATGCCAGGCCTCTGCCCTTCCTCTAGCCTTACTCTAATGCTGACTACTAGCTTAGCCCCAAACCCAATCCCCAATCATAAAACACACCTTGTCTATCACCTTTAAATTTATCCCACCCCTATTCCCTGAGTGTCCTACTGCTAGGTCAGTCTCTGTGATCCCCTCTAGAACATCAACAGGAAGGAGGAAGTGGTAGCATGTGTCTCCTCCAAGTCACATGACCACTAGCCCTCACTAGTCCACACATCATGGTCTGGTGGGGAAAGCACAGTGCTTGGCCGTCAGAGGAGAATGAAGCAGAGTACTTTCCCTTCACTTAACCAAGAGGCCTGGACCACCCAGAGGGGGACACTAGTGAACCCAGAATACTTTATCCAACCTAACCCTTATACCCATGTGAGGCTTAGCCAATTATGACCCACTAACTATGGACCCCTGGCTGTGGTTGGAAACGGTGCTGCTGGGATTCAAACACCCGACTGCATGACACAGAGATGTACTGAACATAGGTGTCATACCCCCCTACACCACCGGAGGCCCTGTCACTCATTTTTGATCCTTGCTGAAATTCTGCCAGATCTTTATGCAGATTGATGAGATCATGGGCTGACCAGTTGAGTCTCCATGTGGGATTGGTCAAGGCTGGGTTAGCCATGACCACAATGGCTGCTGTGCCCTCATGAGGTACCAGTGGAAGCTGTAAAATCCTCAGTGGTGACCCCTGAGAAACAGGAAACGCGCCGAAAGAAGAGGAAACATTTTGTTTGTTTATGGCAAAAAAATTAGTCCCTTGGGTTTCAGTTTGAATCTGCTGCTGACACGTCTCACTGTCTCTTTACCTCTCTCTCTGTCTTTCTCTCCTTCTCCATCTCTCCTTCAGGACAGTGCAAGTCTGAAGGTATCCCCATCCTGCAGCCCCAATGAACTAATGGAGCAAGCGCTGAGGAAGTGGCAGACCACCCACGGGCCTGAAGACGAGGTGCAGCGAGGCCAGTACATACTGAGGGTCAGCCAGCGTCTAGAGTTCTTCTGCGGTGACCACCCACTCATACAGTACAAGGTTGGTAGTCATTGAGAGCCGTTAAACTGCTACTGGCGCTGCAGAATTGCAGCTGGTTGTATCCTCCTTGCCAGAGATACTCATAGTCCAACGGAGGGCCACGCATAGGCAGGTTTTCATTCTAATCCAACACAGCAGCATCTGATTTAAACCAATGGGCCACTCCTCTGGTTGATGATGGCCATACACAAGGCCCTCCATGGCACGTGGTTGAGCATCACTGCTCTGTGTCATCCACGTTTTGTTTGGCTGACCTTTCTAAAGACCAATATTTTGGCAGTTAGGGGACTTTGCTGACAGTGGACTCTTTGTGTCAACTACTAGGTCAATATGATGGCCCAGATATAATACAGTGGAGCCAACTGTGAGCTCAGAGCTGCCTGCCTATATATACCGAACCCTGTGCTGTATGTAGTTATTGTGCTTTTTCTTCAAAGTCAACAGGCGTGAACTCAGTGTTACAGGAAGGAAACTCAATTCTGCTTGAATTTGTTCCCAGAAGAATTGTGAGGCAGAATTCAACAGTTCATGACTCATAACCACATAAATTTGTTCTCATAAGTGTGTGTTGAAGGCTATCGGTTCAAAGTGAATGAGCATGGCTATGAACCTTCAATTAGCATATGTAACGCTCTGAAAATACCATCTGATGACGGCGGATTTTGAATGTTGTGTGCGAAATAAGTCAGGGGAAAAGATGATTCAGGGGAATCTGAACAGCTGCTCTGGTGTGGCTCTTAGAATGAGCCGTGTTACTTTAGACGGGATCTAAACCCAAATAGAAGGTAACGTGTTCAGAGACCAAAGTGCTGTTGTCGGATCCGATGTCTGTTTTCACACTGCAGCATTAGTGAGAAGGGTTCCCACACATCCCGGAGCAACTGGAAATTAATAGATTAGTTTTCCACTCGTGGAAAACATCTAGAAATTGATCAAATTAATCAAATGTTCCCGGAATTTGTATTGAGGCTATGGAAAATTGTACTTAGGGTATAAAATTGTATAATAGCATACATTTTATGTATGTGTCTGTCTGCTGAGATTTGGAAGCAGTGCTTGAAGTTTGGACAGTATGTTCAGTGACCACCACAGTCCATTTCGAGAGCATTGCGGCCTCTGGTGATAGTCGAGAATAATATGACCTCCCACGAGCAACTATCATCCAAGCAAATGTCATGGAAATGCCCTTGAAAACTCCTCGTGCGAGAGGGAACCCCGATGAAGCCTCATCAGCTTGAGTTATGCGAGAGCACACTGTGTTGTGTGTGGGAGCTCTGGCTTCATTAGAGGGGGACGCTTCGTTATTTCTCCTACTAGTATCTGCGATAATAATTGATAACCATGCAAAGAGATTTTCTAATCCTGAAGGAGGAGTATGTCAAGGGTGTGTTGGAGGCGAAGAGAATGTCAGACAGAGTGATGAGGATGACGCTGGCAATTGAAGGTGTGATGATCCAAGTTATCAGTGCGTATGCCCTTCGAGTTGATGGTGAGATTGAGGAGAAAGAAGTGGTGGAGAGTGTACCCAAGGAGGAGGAGAGGGGAGATTGGAGCGGACTTCAACGAGCATGTTAGTGAAGGGAACAGAGGTGATTAGGAGGTACAGTGTCAAAGAGAGGAATATGGAGGGACAGATGGTGGTGGGTTTTGTGAAAAGGAGGAAAATAGCTGTGGTGAATATGGATTTCAAGAAGACGGAGCAACACAGGGTGACGTATAAGAGTGGAGGAAAGTGCACACTGATGAACTATATCTTATGCAGGAGGTGCCATCTGAAAGATTGGAGACTGCAAGGTGGTGATGGGGGAGTGTTGCTAGGCAGCAGGAGATGGTGGAGGTTTTCTGAAACCTAGGTTTAAAAAAGTGGGGGTTGTCTTGTAGTTCAGGGCTAGACCATCACATGTTAGTTCGTTACAACAGATCCTTTTTTAACGGAGAGAGTAACAGAGTGTCTTAGTGGTGCAATGTGGGTTGTTTGTAGCCTTAATGTTGCTAAGCTAACAAGGGTTTTAGTCTGTTTATTATAATAAATTATAACATGTTTTGCCAATAATAATAGCAATAATAATCTCCTCTATAGGGACGGTGCATACGCCAGGATTAGCCACCAGGCTAATTTTCATCCGTTGTCCCAAGTAATAAGGGGTTCAGCGTCTTGCTCAAGGACACTTTGACATGTTTTATGAAGGGACCAGGGATCAAACTACCATATTCTGATCACTAGATGACCACCCTACCTCTTGGGCTATGCAGTCAGTGCTGAAGGTGTATCATCAGTCCAGTTTACCCTGCAGGAGTGTCTGCAGGCTGCCCTGATGCATTTGGCTGCCACAGAGGATGTAAATACGTAACTCGTGAAAACGAGGTCTGAGCATCTCCTGATGTTTTTACTGCAGAAACTAAATAGAGAGAAAATCTGTCAAACAGCCAAGAATTACGTCTCTCACAGATGATGAGCTCAAAATAGACGGGCTGAAAAATGGTAACTGTCAGAGAAAATGATTATGGGAGAGGAATGAGGTTGAGGGAGGGAGGAAGGGACTGGGCACTGGGAAAGTGAGCTGTCTACTGACGTGCAACCCAACAGACACTTTGGTGAGCAGCCAGATGCTGGTACATTGTCAAATGGCCATGGGGCGACTAGAAAATTGGAGTTCAAATCCATTCAGTAGAAGTCTTGTTTTGCCAGTGTTGTTTTGCGTGGGGCACAGTGTGATCAGGACATGGCGCTTCCTTCGTCCGTGACTCATGTGTGTGTGGGGTTGGCTCTTCATTTCTGGTGTTTTTATAAGTGTTGCAGTGACAATGGTCCAAGATGATATCAAAAATGGATATTTTCCACAATGCAGAAATACCCTCTGACCCAACACCCACCACCACAGTGCCTACACCCTTCCCAAGCTGGTGCTGTAAGAGGCTCACTTAAAACAAAAAGCATTGTTTTGTTTACTGTCATAATGAGATGAATCAAAATCACACGCACTGAATATGAATAGATCTTGGATTGGATTCCACGCCGATCAGGATGAACGCTAGACACCATGAAAAGGGACGGATCCGGGGTCATTTATGGAATCCTATTGCATTGTTTAACGATCCTGTCTTTGTTTGCCTGGACCGCTTCCTGTTTCTTTGGACTATGACGAGCGCTTTATCTTCTCCTGTATGTCCTTATTCATGCAGGCTCAATAATCCAGGTAAGGGAATCACAGATAGTTGAATCGGTTCATCTGGACATGAGGTTTATCAAGAGGAAGACGTTTTATCTCTCATCTAAATGACCTCTTCAGTCTCAGCTGACTGCAGGTATCCCTGACTGCATAAACAACACAGGAGCATGATGACTAAAACCAGCAATGCATATGAATACCGATGATTGTTTGCCACCACGTTGTTAATAATAATTATAATAATGATTCCCTTATCAGTCCCACAAGGGGAAATTTGGATTTCTCTGCATTTTTGACCCAACCTATTGTATAGGAGCAGTGAGCTGCCAACATATGGCGCTCGGGGAGCAGTTAGGGGTTAAGTGTCTTGCTCAAGGACACCTCGACATGCTGTATGCAGGACCGGGGATCGAACCTGCAACCTTCCGATTGCCAGACGACCGCTCTACCCACTGAGCTATGCCGCCCCTGGCATGAGCAATTAATCAATCAAATAAGGTGGTATGTTAGGTTGAACAAAATGTGACTTGTTCCACAGTAACCAAAAAAGGTTAATCACTGATCATCAATTCCATCTACAGGACAATAAACACTTTTTACCTCGAGCATTCTTTTTAACTTCGGAGAGGATTTCACCGAGCCGGACGCTGCAATGATGGCATTCAGCTGCGGCGTGAGCATGTTGACATTGTCAGTGAAGTTCCCAACAAAGGTGATTATGTTCATCCTCTGGGTGAGCCTCTCTATCTTGCTGAATAGAAGCATGAAGCGGTCCTCCTCAGCAAGCTGGTCGACTGGACGTCGCTCACGCTCATACTGGCGCATCATTTTAGTTTCTGCTTCCGTGGGCAGAAATCGCATCAGACACTCCACAAAGTCGACAGGTAAGGCCTTCAGGTCAAATCTAAGTAAAAACAAGACAAATGGTAGTAACTTGTTTGACTAGCCAGGATGAGCAATAGCCATATTTCAGAAAATAGTCTTTCATCTGGTAAAGTACACACTTCTCTATGGCTTTGCAGATCTCTTCTGTGGTCTTGTTGGCCTTTCGTAATGTGATGGCAAGGTTTTTAGAGCGGTTGGCATCTAGGAGGGTGACTTTGTTTGCAGTCTTCTGAGCTACCTTACTCTTATTGCAGGAAAGATCCACGATCGGACCCTGGGCTCTTGTCTTAAATAACTCTTCAAACCTTTCCAGATCCAGCTCCTGTACATGACAACATACACCATTTTTAAGCCCTCAATGTAAATGTACACATTTTGCCAAACTGTGCAAACAGGGTCAATGTAGCACTGAGCCTAGTATAGCAGAAGTTAAAATGGCTGAAATCACCTCCAGTACACGCTCATCATCAATCTCATTGAAGACAGTGCCATTAATCTGATTGGGCTTCAGAGCAGTCCAGTTGAACACAGGTAAGCGGAACTTAGTCTTGATGGGCCGCTTGATTCTTATAGCTGTAGTGATATGAAAAGAATATGTATATATATATATATATATATATATCACTGCTCCTGTACAATAGGATGGGCACAATGCAGAGAATTCCAAACTTCCCCTTGTGGGGCTGTCAGACTTTTCCTCACACAGTGTGTAATGGACCTCCTTCAAAGCTGCAGGGATACAAGTAATCATGACCCATAATGCAGCAGTGCTTGCATGTGTCGGATCTCACCTGATAAACCCGCACTGAGGATAACTGAAGGAGACGTGCCTGGCAATGGCGGGGCGAGAGGTGGTGGTGGTGGTGGGACTGGTGCTTTCTCCCCTGTAAGGCAAAATGGAAACACAAATCTTAACACACGCCGTACTGGAGCATAAAAGGACAACACTGAAAACCATTGTTACAGTCAGCACTATCTGACCTTGTGTCTGTTGCGGTTTCAATACTTGCACTCTCATAAAAAGGAAACACCCCTTGTGTTTCCCTTTCCTGTCTGGAGCACAAGACCGTCACGCTGCTGTAAACCCTCACCTGGCTAAACACCAACGGTACAAAACGCGGGAACCGCTGAATTTAGAGCATCCCTACAGACGTGTGACCTCGACTTTCACACATGTAAGTCACCAGACTGGACTTTCACTGTGAGTCATTGTCTCTTACCTAATGCAGAGGGAAGAGGAGGCGGGGGAGGCGGTGGAGGAGGTGGTGGTGGAGGAGCTTCACTGGCTGGGGGTAAACTGATGTCTGGTCCCGCTTGTCCTGTTAACTCAACTGCAGATCCGAAGGACAACTGCCCTATGTTACTCAGAGGGATCCCTAAACCACTGCTCCCAGGTACACCACCCACACCTCCTATGCCCAGAGGCTCAATGGCAATGTCTCCATCAGGCTTCTTGTGCAGACGGATGGTGCCCTGCTGTTCCAGTTCCAGCAGGCGCTTCTCTATGTTGAAGTGCCTCTGGAAAGCGGCATCCTTCTCCTTAATCATCCTCCTTAGGGTGTTGACCTGGGTGTTGGTCGACTCGTATGTCTCCTAGACAGTCACCAGGTGGTGATAGAGAGCACAATACAATGACTCCACGAGAGGAGTACAAATCTGTTTCCTGCTGACCTCATTCGCTACAACAAAAATGTTGCTATATGCATCGGAAGTGGATATCTACCAACTATGGGAATATCCAATGAATAGCCTTGATGACCGCAGGCAGGCCAGCTATTTACATTAATTGAGCTAGCTTACCCGTATTGCCTGTAGATCCTTATCCTTCTGAATGAGGACCTTCTCCAGATCAGCCACTTTCATCATGGTCTCATTTTCAACATCCAGCAGTTTCTCCGTCACCTATGGAAGGAAACAGGGAGAGTGGCATCAAGCATCTTCAGAGTAAATGAAAACAATACAAAGGAACAGAGAGATGGGAGAGGGTGAAATCCAGAATTGATCCGAGTAACAAAAATAGAACGCGTGCATCTCTCCCATCTGCGCTCCCTCTCTCTCCTATACATTCTGCAGTACCAGTAAGAAGCGTGTGTGCACCCAGCGGCATGACGCAGCAAAGGCAGCTGACCCGGCTTTCACTTTTCAATTGGAAATGATTACACATGTTTCTGAGGAATTCACAGAGATCTTTCACCCTCTTCCTCCCCCATCATTCCTGACCCCTGAGAGCGGAGTTTGTTTTGAAATTCCTATCCTGATGTCAGGTCTGCCTACGACCTTTCCATATGAAGAGGGTCTTTTAGAGAGACGTGTGGGATACTCAGGCAACTGCCCAGAAAAACCGAGGAGATATAAGGAACAATATTATGATTGTTCTCAAGACAAGTTGGATCAGTTTCTCTATCCAACAATTTCATCTCATTATTACCCTGAACCATGTGTGAAATTCACAGAAAGAAAAAAAACACTGTGCAAAAAAAGTAATTACTACAGAAAAATAGCTACACGCTGTACATAGCTGGTGAACCACAACATCCTCGTAAATAGTCCCAGTGAACGGTGATGGTGGTCCATACTGGGTGGTGTTCTTACATGGGACAGGTGCTCCTCCAGCTCCTCCACCTTCTCCAGTGCTGCGTTCTTGGTCTCTGCATCTTCTAGTAGACCACCCACATCAAAAACGTTATCAAGGTAGGCCTGGATTTGCACTGACAGCTTGTCACTCTCTGTGTGCTTAGATTTCTAACATGGAGGAGAGAGTTACAATTATTCGCTGTTCCACACATGCAAATGTTCAGCATTTCAGGATGTTTTTGTTATTGTTTCTGCTTTTCAAATGACCATGAGCCACCAGGGCCTTGACACCTTACCTCCAGGTAGTCATCTAACCCCAACTTGGTGAACTCATACTGCAGATGGACTCTGAAGTTCATATCCTCCACCGAGTGCACCACAATGTTGATGAACTGCATGCAAGCCACCTGAGTCACAGGTATAAACAAATTGCATATAACACTCATAAGCAGAAACGGGGATGGATGGATTTGCACATATGAGGAAATTGACATTATATCATATATTGATATAATCATGTATAATAGATGGGTAGAGACATACCGAAACACACACACACACACGCACACACACAGACAAAGTAAAACTCTTTCTATGGTGGAAAACACTTGTGAGACTTGGACAGTTAAACACCTACCATGAAGTCAATGTTTCCATCCTCACAACGAAAGTAATCCATCAGTCTCTCAAAGCGATGCTTCTCCTTGCACACCTAAAATATTACATATGGATATTGAAATCAATACTGCACTTGAGCTTATAATTTGCAAGCAGCTAAAAAGAGATTTTTATGCTTTGAAATTATTGGATAAGTCAGTGGAAACGTGACAGCAATAAAACCTGGAACACCATCAGGTTCTGCTTTATTTATCTGAATCAGCCATGCCCGTGTATGAGAAGCTGGGATTTAAGTGAGAATAGAGTTGGAATGTAATCCATGCCAGGGACTTTATTGTGAGCGAGCAGAGGTCGGCACACTCCATTTGCAATAATGATCTCCCCTAATCATAGGAATGCATGGGAAGGGAAAAGAGCAAAAAATAACGGGATGAATTTAGCTTAACTCCCACGCACAAACGCACTGGCAAGAAAGAGAGGAAGAAAAACAAACAATGTTTTCCCATCCCCTCTCCAACTCTTCCTTTTTAATGACGTGAACATATAAACGTGCCACGCCTTCTAGAATCCCACAGTTGTCATTCTACATCTAATGTTTGATTATAGTACAACTGGGGATAGATAGCACGGATGGTTATCTTGAGGAGTTTCAGAGAGCTGTCACCATGCATTACCAGTTCATTGGAAATACCACCATGGCACTATGACTCTCAAGTTGTTTTGACTGGGAGGTTGATTAGCTTTTGGGTCTCTTCGGGTCTTAGATTGCATTGTAATTGCCTTGTTCCGGTGTTAAGATGTCTACACAAGTAGAAATGGAGAGGCGAAGCAAGCCTTTGTGGTTCACTGGCCTCCATCGTGGAGTTGATCCTTATCGCTGCTCAAGGTTGACTCACATCTGGTGTTTTAATGAGACAAATAACCTCAAACAGGCCACTGCAGGGGCTGCGCTTTCCCCCATCATAGACTGCAAAACTCTAATGACAACTTTATTTTCACGACCTTACACTGGATCCGTAGGGGCGGCATCGCTCAGGGGTAAGCGCGGGTGTTTAGTAATCAGAAGATCGGTGGTTCAATCCCTTGCCACTGCAGATAGCATGTCGAAGTGTCCTTGAGCAAGATATTGAACCGCCTACTGCTAGAGCCCTGAGATAGAACAGTGACCTGTCCAAGGTGCTTCCCAGAGTTCACCCAGTGACCATTGGGATAGGTTATGGCATGACCCCGTGACCCAATTCTGGATAGGATGGATGGATGGATGGATGGATGGATGGATGGATGGATGGATGGATGGATGGATGGATGGATGGATGGATGGATGGATGGATGGATGGATGGATGGATGGATGGATGGATGGATGGATGGATGGATGGATGGATGGATGGATGGATGGATGGATGGACATAGCATCATGGGTTCAATGGAATGAAATGATGTGCCAAAAGCGGAGAAAGTCAATCAAAATGATGACCTCTCCAAAGTGTCTCCTGGACATTTACTCACAGCTCGCTCGAGCCCTGTGTGACTGTGAGAGAGGCTACGGGAATAAAAGAAGACAGATTGATGGATGAATATGATCCTCACTCAGAAACAATCTTCCTGAAAGCAAACGAACCACCCGAAGACTTACAACTCCATCTCCATTACTCTAACAGCGAGAGTGCTGGG
>OMLC01039582.1:0-15024 GCA_900302585.1 Regalecus glesne
GTGTGTAAATACATTCATACTTTATACACTTTTCTTGCTATACATATAAGTCTCATGCTTCACTTGAAACTGATTCAGGATTTATCCTCATCACATGACAAAAGAAAACAGTAGAGCATACAGTATTCGGAATCAACGCTGCATAGTCTCAACTTGGAAATGTAAAACCGTCAGAATGCAGCAGTGACTGGATGTGACTTAAATAAAGTGAGCTATCATACTGTCCATTTCAAGATTATGAAAGTAAAATGTGTCTAAAATACAAATCACACATCTCACAAGGTGGTGTGACTTGATACCCTTGCATGAAAAGTCTAATCTAGGCAAAAGAATGTGGTCCTCCTTGCTTTTAAAACCCTTCAGAAAGAGCAGAGCCTTATCACCAGGTTGTTGTTTTTTAAAATGTAACTTGTGGAAGTCATCACATCTTCTATCTTTTATCTTGAGTAGGCGATTCGAGGCAGTTAGAAAAAAAACATTAAATAAGATAAAATACACTTCCGTTCAATAAAGCAAGAGCTGAACATTCACCAAAAAAGATGAGTTAATATAAAAGTCCAAAAATGTATTGAATAATATTCAGGAAACTGCATGAAGCCTTTTAGTGTATTGAGAAGAACAATTTGACCGTTTAGTACAATATCAACACAGTTTACCGTCATGTGAACCATATTTCCACAAAATCAAAAAAGAAAGGATAAATACATGGATAAAGAGTTGAGGAAAAACTTGCAAAAGAAGTACTTACAGAGAAAGTCAAACTATCCAGTAAATACTGTGAAAATGGAAGATTTCTGATGTACACTGAAAAACAAAACAAAACAAAAAAAACAGGAACAAACAAGGATAGATTCACTGCAATCTCTTCGTGGGCTTTATAACAGTAATGATGTAACCTGTACCCTTGGAATATGAGAAATTTCAGGGGTAAGAGCTATTCATCCGTAGCTAACAACCTAAACAGATAGTAATCACTGTTTACTGTAAGAACACTTGAAATGGTTCATGAAGACAGCAGCACACCATTCCCTTATAGCAACCTGATTTAAGGCATCTGCAGAGGACTAAGATGAACGCATGTAGCCCATATATTGATGCTGGGGAACAAAATAGATAAATCAGACACCATTGGGTAAAGGTTAATGTGAAAGTTCTGTTGACAATTCAGATAAAACTCCTCGGCTGCTGTGGCTGATAAACAAATCAAACCCCCAGCTACTTGATCTGAGCGGAGTCGGTTGTCTAAATGAAGACTGGTTGCCTGCAACAGTTGGTGGAAGAGTAGAGAAGCTTCCCATCGCAACAGTCAATATTTAGGGATGTTTTGCTGATGGCTAATGTTGAGTTCCATAAATGAGATAAGTCTCCAATTGTTATGGGCTTCATTTTAAAATCAACTCATGTATGCATGGCAAAATCTCCACCATTAAATATCACCAACTGGGCAATGAGACAAATTATAGCATATATATACTTTTTCAATGAAACCACTGGCGGAGGGGTGAGTGCTCAACATGGGAGCCAAAAACTTCTGAAAGAACAAGACATTCTAGCAGTAGTAAAATATGTAAGCTATGTTTGGCAGAGAAATATTTTATTCTCTACAAGCCTAAAATGTCCACCTTAAATACGAGAAATGAATTGGCCAGCAGGTGCAGACACAGAAAGAAACATCTCCTTTGTAATTCTAAGTAACTAACGCCATTGACTTAGTATGTATACAGACCCCTTGTGCCCTTTTCACCACTGGACGTTGAACACATGAAGTACATAGTATAACATGGGACAAAGACGCAGTAGATGTATAATGTAAATCTGAGAACTTAAGGATATATTTTATCTGAGTTTTCTTTCTCATTGGGCTCACTAGGCAGCTGATGATTGCTTGAAGCATTAAACAGGCTTGTGCTGACCAAGATTGAAAGAAATCACTTGAATTAATGGATTATTTCACTTATTTGTTGAGAACTCTCCCCTCCATTGGTGGTTTCCTTGAAGTAACTGGAACACTTAGGGTAGATAATGAAATCTCTCCAGAGTATTTGATCACTATTAGCATGCTCTCAGTTTTAAACACCAAATCAACATTCAGACCACATTCACACCAGACAGATTATTTACATAAGCAGGTTTAGGGTGGTCCTCGCAGTGTGTCAACTCAAAGAAATTTTCAAACAAACATATCTAATATTCTCAGAGCACAAAGGGTCAGTCCTTCATGACTCCGCCAATGATAAACTTCGTTCACTTGAGTGCACCTCAGTCTCCTCGCGGTAATCTTACGTGTCAGAATGAACTCAAGGTAAGAGCTGTAGTAGTGACAGCAGTAGTGCAGGTGGGTTGGAAACACAAAAAGAAAAAAAAGAAAATCAACTTACACATACCACAGTCCTGGGGGCGTTTAACCTGGATGTTATCAGTAACCTTGTGTATGGCTTGCTGATGCACGGACAAGTCAAGGAACCAGCAGTTTGTCATTGACCACTTAAGTTATTGCGTCTGTTCTACTGCTCAAGTCTTGATGAAAGTCGGGTGTTATGGTTTCTTTTCCTTTAGAGTTCCTCATAGTCTCCACCCTCTATTTTGGATGACCCTGCCCCACCACCCAGAAACTCCTCCAGCTCATCCACTTCAGTTTTCTTGGTCCGAGATTTCTTCTTCTTCTTCTCCTTGTCATCACCTGTGCCAGCCTCATCCTTTTTCTTGTGTTTGTGTTTCTTCTTGTTTTTATCCTCCTCCTGAGAAGGGAGATCATTCATGAATGTCAATTCAAACCCTTTTACAGTCAAGTGACATCTCCTGTGATAATAATAATAAATAATCATTTATAGAAACGGTGCATATTAATGGACATTTTTAATGTAAATATCCCAGATTTAGCCACCAGGCTAAATTTCCTCTGTTGTCCCAATCAATCAGGGGTTCAGTGTCTTGTTAAAGGACACTTCAACATGCTTTCTGAAGGAACACAGGATCAAACCACCCATCTTCCGATTACTAGATGATTGCCCTACTTCCTAAGCTATGCCACGTCTGTAATGACATGAAATTTAATTCAGAATGTGCTTTTAATAGGAGATGAACCTGCTTTAACTTTGGTTGGATTATAAAAAAATATGAAAAAAATACTTTCCCAGATTATATCTGTTTTTGTGTGGGACAGTGAACCTAAACAACAGGTTATGTTTTTCACAAGAGCAAATCAATGACATTGTAGAAATCAAGGATTCAGCATGCTTCTATTTCTAAAAAACAACTAAGCCCAATACTTACCTCTTTGCTTTTCTTCTTCTTTTTCTTTTTGTCTTTTGATGGATGAATGCATTCTGTCCCTGAAGGAAGACCAGATATATTATATGTTGAAAACCGTACACAATTGTTGTTCTCCGAGATGATGTAATAGCTATATCATGTTTAGTGTGATATCCTTTTAATGGGACTTTCATGAAGTCCAACGACTGAGAAATTGATAGCTACATTTCAACACCACTAACTGCGAGCTAAAAAGTGACCCATAGCTAGACAACATTAAACAACAACATGCAAAGAATGGTGGATGCATATGGCATGCCTTCCTGCTCCTCGCTGCTGTCCTTGATTGCTGCTGGCTCCTCCTGGATACCAAGGCCAAACAGGTCAGAGTCGTTCTTATGCTTGAAGGAGATGAGAGTGGGCTTCAGAGGTTCTTGAACCTTGGCTAACTGGATGTCGTCATCGGACAGATCAGACAGCAGCTCATTCCTTACAGGGAACGCATCCTGAGGAGAATGAGGGTTACAAAAACCAAACCTTGAGGAAGTGGTTCCATTGAACGTCTTCAGTAGGAAAAGACAAACATATGTAGGAATGAGATCCTAAACAACACTCAAATCTGGGCACATATTTCAAGAGTAAAGCTGACCGACACTTGTAATGTGTGGTAACGTCAGAAGGATTTATTTCTGAGTGGACTACGGAGTGTACGGGAAGCCCCTTCCACTTTACCTTTGCTTTTTTTGGTGAGTCTGATGCTTCTGACTCAAAGTCTGGGTCGTCCATGACAAAAGAGAGCATCTGGTGGGCTACAGGCGCCTCTGGATCTGTGTCAGAGTCCTCGGCCCTTGGGGTACCACACTTCTTCTTTCCCTGGTGTCGGGCTGGCTGCTCTGTCGGTGCTGCCGGGGTGAGAGTGAGGGAGATGGGGGGTCCAGTATGGAGCTGGTGACCAGGTACTTTAGGCTCTAGCGTTTTAGACCCGGCCTTTGGTTTTATGTTGATCTCTGGCCTGAAATAAAGTGACAAATGCAATGGAATTACAGAACTCAATAAAAATGGAGGGGCGGCATGGCTCAGTGGGTAGAGCGGTCGCCTGGCGATCGGAAGGTTGCAGGTTCGATCCCCGGTCCTGCAGAGAAGCGTGTCGAGGTGTCCTTGAGCAAGACACTGTTCCCCTAACTGCTCTGCCCTGTGATAGACTGGTGACCTATACAGGGTGTACCCCGCCTCTCGCCCAATGAGAACGGAGATAGGCTCCAGTTCCCCCGTGACCTGATTTCGGATAAGAGGTTGACAATGGATGGATGGATGAATGAAAATGGATGAAAGAATTCCACTTGACAAACCCGTATTAATACCTTGCTCTTCCAATCCTCTTAATACTAACATCTATGTTTGGTATGAGTGCCTATGTCAAAACCTAGAACTACAAGACACCTTGTAAGGCTTAGGCAACAAAAATAATTTTCATTTGCAACAAACGGACAAAATCCAATGGTTCTGAAGATTAAAAGACCATAACATTCTGTGATGAGACTTACTCTTTCAGCTCAGGCTCACTGCTCAGGTCTTGGTCCTGTGTAATGATAGGAGGTAGGGGTTCTCCATCCTCCTCGTCACTTGTCAGAGTGATGTCTTTACTTAATGACAGGTTTCTGATCTGGGGTAGGGGGGCCTCGGTGTCGTCTGGGTCCAGTTCATCCTGGAAATGTGCCACCATAGGGTTCCCTCTGTTCTCCCCATCACTGGCACAGGAAATAAAAATGATAAATGTACTCATTTTTATACAGTACTTTTCTAGTCTATTGATTGTCAAAGTGCTTTACAATGCATGTCTTACATTTACTAAGCATGGGGGATTCAGGCTGGATGCCCTTTCCTGATGCCCCATGGTGGGATCGAACCTGTAATGGACGCTCTACCACTGAGCCACTACAACCTTATAAAACCAATCTTAAGGAGCCTTTCAGTGACCTTATAATCGCATTCCAATTTTCTCACATGATAAGAGTCCGTCTGAAAAACGGATGCGTCATTATCTGCAAGGCCCTCGAGTGTAGCAAAAGAATCAAGACAGGAATGCGCAACAATTTTACTCCTGTGGCAGGGTGGCCAATTGGTGAAAATTATGTCTGTGGTTAACCCAACAGTGTCCAACAGACAAGACACCATATCTGTGCAAGATAGTGCATCCTCATCACTGTGACAAACTCTTCTTCTCTGTGTCAAAAACATCAATGCATTATCAGAGAAACAATGAGGTGAACGTCTCACCTGTCACTGTCCATAGCAGGAACTGCTGCTGGTTGAACCATCTTAGACTTGGATGGCAGACTATCATCAAGGAAGCTTTTATCCAATCTCTCATCTGGAATGAAATCATCCACACTCTGGACCATAGAAGGACACACTGGTGGAGGGAGTTCATCTTAAAAAAAAGTTTATGATTAGATCAGCTTATTATTTGATGACAGAAAATTGTTTTTTAACCACTATAGTCTAGTCTAGAAGTACTGGCAAGGGCTGTGTGATATTCCAAATCCCCCAAAAAGTTGATAAAACTTTGGAGTCACATCAAATTCCAGCACCAGGCGGTGCCTTGATCTGTTCACAAGCTTTGCATTTCTCCACTATTTTGAGAACTTGTTATGCACCTGGTTGGTTTCATTTAGGGGCACGTGGGAAAGAAGGCCAAAAGATTTGAACTGCTCCATTTTCTGCCAGTTAATCAGTGATAAGCTGGTGCAAGTTTCTCTTATATGAGGAGTTATGGAAAAAAAAATTCAAGTTCTGCCAAGAAATCAAGATTTTGGCCACAACATATCTCACAACTGGGATTAATCACACAAGCAGTAGAAGAATAACTTTTAGGCACTAATTGATATGAGATTTTTTCTGAATTTATCTGAATCACAAAATTAACTGAAAGACAAATTATTGTTTTGTTAGCATCATGCAGCCTAATATTATAAAAATGGATTCACCTGATACAGCAGCCTGAGCCTCACTAGTCACAGGAGAGCCAAACCAGCGGGAGATGAAGCTGCGTTTCTGAGGGGCTGGGGCAGAGACTGAGGTCTGAGATCCCGACATTGTGGAGGTCTGAGAGTGTCCGAGGTGCTCAGGGGACTGGACTACGGATTTAGGCTCCAAGGGCTTAGGCTCAGAAATGGGTGAAGCAGCATGGCTAACCTCAGCTGTAGGAGGAGGAGGAAGAGGAGGAGAGGTGGACAGAGGCTGGGACTGTGGCAGGATCTGAGAAGGTATAGGGGGCTGAGGGGTGCCTGGGCTGGAGCTGTCTGTGGAGGCCCCACTGGGGGGCACAATGGGGGACTGTGAGCCTGAGGAGGGACTCTGTCCATTGGCTGCGCCAGGAGAGCCATAGCCCTTACAGCGAGACTCTAAGTTCTCCAGGAAGCTGCAGAATCAGGAACAATCATAGTTATTACACAGTGTGCTTAAACTTCAATAGTGTCAAACCAGGTTACACAATGGCAAATAACAAGGTGTGTACATCTCATAGTTTTGATCCTCCGTTTCTTGCTGGACACAAAGCTCCTCCAGCGTGGCATCCATATCCAACTGGTTTGTCTCCAGCTGCCTCAGAAGGGTCTCCCTCTGCGCACGCATACACAAACACACACACGCGCGCACGCACACACACACACACACACATTGGACGAATGACTAACAAATATCTAGAATGAACATTTCTGGAGCACAGGCTAGATTAGCATAAAAGCAAGGCTACACGTGACAAAGGTTATAGAGGAGAGTCAAGCTTTTTTTCCCATAATACATACTTGCAGCATAATGCAAACACAAAAGCATGCCAGGGAGCGGCTTTTCTTTTCCAGCCATCCAGTAAAGCACTTGACAAAGCACAGCAATACAGAGGTTGTTGAGGGTAATAAAATAATAACCTGAAGCTGCAGGAAGGGGATGTTGAAGAACCGGTGTAGGTATTTCAAGCCGAACCCATTCTTCATCGAGGACTCCGCATAGTGGATATAAGATGACCCCATGGGTCTATAGGACATCAGAGGTTTTATCGGCATACTTGTATGGAATCAACAATGTATGAGGTGCCTAATGACTATTTTTGACAAATATAGTTTTCATGGTGAATAGCATAGCTTTATCAGCCATTACCTCTCTGTACCCATGTCAATGTTTCTTTTCTACATGAAGATCTCAGGTTTTTTTCTTAACTACCCATGTAGAAATATGATTAAGGATTTATCTGATCCTTTTATGCAAATATTTCCCTTAAAGACACTTATATTTACACCAACCATGCTCTCCCCGACACTTCTTTCTAGTCATGCATGATTTTTTTGGTGATCCTTTTTTGATTTGTTACTGTATATTTTCAGTTTTGTGCCATTTTCTTTTCTATCTTAGAAAACATGGGCATAAGATTTCCCTTAAGATTGCTTCAGTGTTCTCTTTTTACCTACCTATTAAATCAAACCATATTACAATATAAATTGTGCCACTCACCTGTTCAGCCCAGCAATCAAATCCCTGATATCATCAGGGAGGATGACACGATGCTCGCCCATGTCCCTGTGGTTGCCCAGGACACACACTGGCACATGATTGGGCACTTTGGGGAGTTCCCTCAGAATGTAGTTGAAAGTCCTGCAAAGGGCAGTAACATAACAAACATAACACAAGACAACACCCAGTTGCATTACAAATCCTCCAAGTCAGGGTTAGGCATTAACAGTTCAAGAAGACTTCTGATTGTAGTAGGATTAATACAGACAAACCTTTGTATGACACACGGACAACTTGCTGCACCCTTGTGAGGCAGCGTCGGAACAATTTACTACATCTCTGCTGTCTTCTGCCTTCTTTATTGCCTCTGGGTTTCTCTTGTTTCCCTCTAGACTTCCCTTAGTGCCATGCTCGATGTTTTACGGCCTCTTTACCTTGGCCATACCTTATCAGGATGTTCAACAGATGTACCAGGTACCGGGTTGCAGATATCTGTTGATTCCGGTGCTGCTTACAAAGGGTGCACCAAGTTGTCCGTGTGCCATACAAAGGTTTGTCTGTATTTATCCTATTACATGAGATTGCTGGTAGAATTTCAAGTGATCTCAGAGCAAATCTGTTTAAAACCTGTTTGCCTTTAAGTCAAGCAAGTCAGCCACTGAACACTCTAAGCTTCAGAGCTACATACAGAATGAATACAACTTTACGTGTCAATACATCTCATGTGACTGTGCTGATAATAACCCATTAACACAACATGGGCGACCGAAGTCACGACAGAGGACTCCTACCATTGCTTGGTTATGTCAAACATCATTATGACACCGTTGCAGTTCTTGTACACGTCTAGGAACTCTGCATCCAGGGCCACCTCGTCAGACTACAAAACAAACAATTTGTCTGGTAATAAAGCGTCACTTTCAAACCGACTTGAGAAAGCTATTATATTTGATGTACAATCTCCAAGGGCTCTCCAGGCTGACACGGTCTCTGAGCTACGTAAGGGGGCTTTCCTGAAACACATGATGGTCATGTGATAATCACCTCTTGAGGCTCATTCTCCAGTTTTAAGTTGTCTCCACGCTTTTTCCCTCTGCCTGCAAGAAAGACAGCAGAGAAGTATGAAGAGTAAGCAGCATATGTAAGATACACCCATCTATAACTCGGTTGATTGCTTTGCCACAGATTAGCATGGCATAAGGTGAGCAAAGCAGGCAGACTACCTTTTCTTAGTGAAATCTTGCTTTTTAAATTTTTTTTGCGATTTACAATTTTAAAGCCCTGACAAGCCACTTAACAACCGCTTGCTTCAGTTCATGACACCCACAATGCAAGCACTCAGACTTTATCTTTTTAACAGGAGCAAATCAGCCAAATTTCCTTTTAAGCCACACTGCAACTTGGCAACTGCAAGCCTTGAGGATGTTTGCATTCCGATAACAAAGCAACAGGAGGTTCAAACCCACAGCATACAAGAGTCTATTCTCTACACACTATAATGGAGCTCACCTACACCTTCAGGTAGAGGATATTTTTGGCCTGAAGCAAGTGCAAGAGAGATGCAAGAAAAGACACTATCAACACTGAGGACATGTATCTCTAAATCCAAACCAAGCATGATTGCATATTGTGTTATGAGACCTTACGGCAAATCTGGTCAATCTACTGGATAAACTGACACTGAGTGACTACAAGCACTACCACTCCTTATGAGTAAGGCAGGCAGCACTGAGTCACTATAACATATTCTTCCATTGATGTATGTGACAACACTCACCTTTGTCTACCACGTCCCAAACCTCCACCTTGACCACGTCATCTGTGGCTGAGGGAAAAATATCAGAGGTTCCCATTAGCACAAGACATTGATTATCAAGTTATAAAGCAACTATCGTATAGTTTTAGTAAGTACATGACTGTTTGGACTAATTCTAATTCACTAATTGTGACGGCTACAAAATTAGCAGGAGGTTTGAAGCAAAGAAACAAGATAGGAGAAGTCTCACTAGATGTGGAACTCAATCACTAGCACAACAAGGATACACAAGTTAGCGAGAGACACATCTAAAGATCCCGGTGTAAAGGTTTACCTTGATATGGTGCCACTGAAGTAAGTAGCCAAGGCAGAAACAGCACATGTCAAAGGCTTACACAAGCAAACGTGAAATAAAGCCCATCAAAAAGAATCAAGAAGGAGAAAAATATCGACACCCCTGTAGTGGTCAGGAGGACAAGAAAGTTGGGACTTACTTTTGTAATTCCAGTGAATACTTGTAGCCTGGATCTCCTGAGTAGGTATGTAGTCCTCTAAGAATTTCTTGCCCTGCAGACGATGCCACAAAGTACTCTTGCCAGTGTTTCTGTCTCCACGGATGACGATTTTCACTTGAAGGACAACAATCAATGTTTATCTGATTTCCGATCAACAGAAAAGTTTCCTGATCAAAAAACCCCAAAGCTCGATCAATTGGTTGAATTTAAATATTTTAGTCAGTGGTACACAGATGACCTGACTATTACCAAGGTAACCTAACCCTTTCCTCCTCCCCATCTAGTCATAGCTCTAACTCATAGTTTTAGCCCTATTCCTTCTCTTGCTTTTGATGTACATGGTTTAGCCACATGCAAGCTCTGTTAGTTTATTTTGGTTAGTGTTTCTTAGTTGATGTTGCGTCGGAGTCTTAGGATGGCACTAGGATTGTTATCTAGCTTCTAGTGTTGCTCCAGTATCCTTTGTACCTTGACTCTATGCACTTGTTGTACGTCGCTCTGGATAAGAGCGTCTGCCAAATGCCTGTAATGTAATGTAATGTAACTTCAGTTGATAGCTCAAATATATATTATTCAAGAATTGAAAGAGGATGCACAAAACACTGTGATATGCAAAGTGGTGAATGGTCTGCAGCACCTGAAGATGTGTACTCATATGTAGACAGTGGTTTTGAAAGCATCTACTTTCATTTCACAAGTGCTCCCAGAATTTTCAAAACCTGAAAAGTTTTAATTAATCCTTTTGAAATCTCCGATGCTTAAAGACTCCTATAGAAACTTCCTATTTACATAATCACATAAAACAAGACTTTAAAAAAGGGGATTCCTAGCACACCAGGGATTGTGACAGGAGAATTTACAGCACACATCAACATATATGTTGAACTATCTATCACTAATATGAGGAGATAATATATTACTCACTGTTATATTGAACCCCTTTGGCGAAGCGTCTCTGTAGACTTTGGTTCATGGATTGTAGACCAGCAGGAATATTCTTATCCCTGAGCTGACCAGGCTCAGAACCCACAAGCTTCTTCAATGCCGAAAACATTTTGACGAGACTCGGGCTAGTCACCACTTAAGATTGTGAAACCTTGTTGAATAATTATTGAATAATCGTAGTCGAAAAGCCCTATGTTTTAAGGATTCATGTTCCTAAAGGAAATTATTCCAATCATCATTTAAAATGATTGCAAATCACTTACTAATTTGTCATTGACTGTTCTCTTATACTTGACAAGGTGTTCTTGCACATAAATGCTAGAGGTTACTGCCATGCTGTCCTGGACATCATCTGTAAGAAGAGAGCAAATGCAGAGTGAGTTTCAAGTCTATTCTGTTTTCATGTACTGTGAATGACATGAACTTGAGTAATTATTACAATCTCTTGAAACATTGAGCTTGAAGTTATGTCGAGGCCTTTTTATTGTATAGAATGAGCTTTAGGTAGTACTGCTCCAAGTGGTGTATGTTATTATGTAGAGTGAGTTATAGGGAGTACGTGCTGTTTTTATTTTGCCATGGGACAACAGGTGAAACTTAGCCTAGTGGCTAAATCTGACAATAACATTTGACTGTAAACGTTCATTAATATGCATTGTCCCAGTTGAAATAACAAATACAAAGACAATATAAAACAGTGAAGAAACAACCACTGAAGTTGGAGTTATACATACAGTCAACATGAAAGCCTAATTTCGTTCTTTAAACAGTTAGATCCTCACTAACCCACATTACTGAATGCTGTGCCTACATCACCAAAACACCAAAGGGATGGAGAGTGACTTGTATCTACCAACTGAGAACATCTGCTTGGCCAAATGTTGGTGTTTGGTCTGGCGTATTTCTTCTATCATTACCTTCTCTGTTTGTGCACTATAGCATTACGCAACGCACATTGTGTTGCATTCCAATATGTAAAATGTGTTACATAAATAAAGTGTGATTAATCTAATGTCAGCTGACGTCACCAAACTGGCGTTAGCCATTACTGCGGCTAGCAAAATCCAGAAGTAGCTCAGGATCACTGCGATGTCCCTTGAATCAAATTATCCCTGAAATTATTCAAACCACACGATGGCGAAGACGCCGTAAGTGAACCAGAGGTTGCAAGACGAGAAGGGAGAGCTCATTATCTATCGTGGCCCCAAGTGTAATGCTATCCCTTTGCTCCGGTTATGCTACCCGGCTAACGTTAGCCTAATATTCCTCAATCAATGACATTAAACGACGACAAGCCTGTAATCCTTCACACACAACGAATTATCCAGCGTTAACACTCACTGTCGGCTGAGGAGCGGCCCGGTTGCTGTCCTGACACGTTTTCTCCCAAAGACGAGCAGAAAATCCCCCATCCCGACAGAGATGCAGCGGCGACATCCCTGTCCTCGGGAAAAGCAGCTGAGCTGAGACACGGCTCTCTTCCTGATGCTTCCCACTGGCGCCAACTAGCGGTCATCCAGGTTCTTCCTCTTCTTTTTTGATACATCTTTTGTCTGTTTATTGTTTGTTTGTCAAAGTATGTATGAATATGTCTTTTGGTAAATTACTTTTCTGTATGCATGTATAAATACATATTTATTCTTCCTTCGTCTTCTCGATGTGTAATAAGAATTACACATGAAGTTCATTAAAGCATCTAAAAGTCAAGTCTTCACTGGCTCTAAGTACTCTACTTAGTGGACTTTAATGGTATAGGACATAGTAGTGTATTGGTGTTTATCGCTATTCACAGTTTTATGCAAAACACAGGATTTCCATGCTTGCTTATCTGTCATTTGTTTTGTCTCGGTTTATTGTCACCCAGTTTATTGTTGCTGTTGTTTTATTTATCTTATTTTGGGTATGACATATTCATAGCAGATCAGAATCAAAATATTCCTTTATTTCTCCCACATGGGGAAATTTGCAAACTGTGCTCTATCTATCTATCTATCTATCTATCTATCTATCTATCTATCTATCTATCTATCTATCTATCTATCTATCTATCTATATATCTATCCGTCCGTCCATCCATCCTCAAACAAATGTAATTACGATGGTTTTAACCAAGCTTACACTGAGTGACACTCTTGTTTCTGGAATCACTGGAACAAATGTCTGTACAGATTTAGGTGTAAGTGCAGGTAAAGGGCTGCCTGCTGGGCATTGCTGCCTGTTGCACCTCCAATCATAGTGGCCTTCTGAACTGCTTTTTCAACGTTTTAACCCGGTTGTTATCCTGTGCTTCATGTTTACTGTTGTTATTAGATCAACACACGTGTCCGAATAAAGTAAGATTTGATTGATTGATTGATTGATTGATTGATATAAGTGTAGAGAGTTAATCTTTCTACCAACCCAATTCACAGGGACGCACCTTGCTCCCGATGCGCCGTTTCTTCAATTTCGCCCTCTAGTGGCAGACATGAACACTTACAATTCATCTTACTGAGGCGCAGAAAACGTTAATTTCTTCACATCCACGGTGACATGTGGTTTGCCTCTTCCCACCACATAAGAGACGCAGCCACGATAATATTGGCGTAATGTTAATTGGAATAAAAACTGAAATTTGGAGCGGAGCCTTAGAGCAACGAATCACCGCTGCCCGTTATTGCTAAACTAAATTCAGCTGCGTTAATCTGTCTTGAATACACCCCAGTGAGGACCCCCCCTTCCCATAATACCCCCTTGTACGGGGAATAATGGCTGCATAAGTAGTCATCTCCACCGTATCTCGTACACGAAGGGCAATAGCTGATTTAAATAGTTGAAATAGGGCTAAAAATCCGCAAAGTGAAGACCTGTCACAGCCAGACACAGCCGGGGTTGTCAGTGGTGCTTAGCGGTCTTGAACACACCCCACCAGAGTACCCGATATTCTCGCACAGGGTGAATAATGGCTGCTCAGGAGCCATCTCCACCATCTTCACTGGAAGGCAACAAACCGGGCTTCCCCAAGAAGATCCTGGCCAACAACCTCGAAGACAAGCATCTGTGCAATTCCTGTCAGAAGATACTGAGGAGGCCTCTGCAAGCCCAATGCGGCCACCGTTTCTGCTCCTTCTGCTTCAACAAAATTGTAAGGTGAGTGCCATGGTGGCTGGCTGGTTGGCTGGCTGGCTGGCTGCAGAACAGAGATGTGTGTTCTTTCCCCTGGCTTTTCCCCTTTTCCTTCCCGGAGAGACCGACTGCAGAGATTTATTATAAGTAGCCATCACGATTTGCTCTCTCACGGCCTAGAGGCTCAAATAGCGGCATGTCGTTATCAACGTGTTGCAAGTTCAGGGGGTTCATGTCTCTTGACAGCTCTCCTCGCTTGCTGTCATGACAGCTGTGATGTTTCACTGAGGCAGACATCCACACACGATGACCTTGGCTCGATAGAATAGACATGTATATGTGCTGTTTTCAGTCAGTGTATCTTTGGATGTAAAGAATCCCAAACCCAAGGTGATGCTGTCTGTCCTGCTCTGGTTTGGAAATAACATTGGTCTCCTTTCACTCTAACTCGTTCAGACAAACTCATCAGGATCGGCAGACACCAAACTAGGGCTGTCTGGCTGACTTTGAAACGGCACCAGTAGAGAATAATAGTTTACACCTAGAGGAGAAATCCAGGCAGCGTTTGAATAGTGCACCAAATGCCAAGTCAAGTCAATTTTATTTGTATAGCGGCTATAGCCCATCAATCCATCCATCCATCATTGACCACTTATCCAGAGTCAGGTCACGGAGGTCTCAGTTCCATCAGGGACCCCAAACCTCCTTCTCCTGGCCACATCCACTAGCTCTGACTGGGGGTCCTGAGGTGGTCCCAGGGTGGAGATATAATCCCTCCACCTGGTCCTCAGTCTACCCCGTGGCCTCCTCCCAGCTGGACGTGTCTGGAACACCTCACTAGGGAGGAGACCAGGTGACCTCCTGACTAGATGCTGAACCTCCTCCACTGGCTCCTCTCTAGGTAGAGGAGAAGAGGCTCTACTCTGAGTCCCAATGTTTGATGTA
>OMLC01039591.1:0-13523 GCA_900302585.1 Regalecus glesne
GACCCATTTGTAATAGAAACAAGGGATATTTCAGTGTGACTCTAATAAACCGTGGTAGCCCAGCGTTAGAGTGCATGCCTCTAAGTCAGGCGTTGCAGGTTCGACCCCACCACGGGGCATCAGGAAAGGGCATCCGGCCTTAAGTGGCCCACGCTCGGGTAAATGTGAGGGGATACATTGTAAAGTGCTTTGAGTGGTCCCTAGACTTGAAAAGCGCGATATAAAAATGAGTCCATTTACCATTTCAAGTTCTCACAGATGGGAATGACTTTCTTGTCGGTATTCAGAGGTTTTTAAACAGCACTTCGGTGGCCTGGATCTGAGAGATCACAGGGTTGATCCATCGGGGGCCACAGTTGACAGGGGTACGAGTATGTCTTGATGACTCAGGCTCCCTGGGCTAGGCTATATTTACTCACGTAGAGTTGGAGAAACTCTTGTGAGACATGATGGAGTTAGCACTGTAAGTAGGCTTCCTGCTCCTTCTGCCCTCCGCTTAAAACCTTTGGGTTTTATTCTTTGTATTTTAACAATCAACAACCCCCTCGGCGAAAACTGCTCCCTGAAATAGTTTCCGACGTTAGTTGGGAATGCTTGGTCCTACCGACCACAACAGAAACCCTGTGAGGTGCACAACACAGATATGCTTTTGTCTTATGTTTGGCGAGAATAAGACAAACCTTTTTTTTTTGTATTTTAATTGATAATCTCCTGATAACATGCTTGGGGTGACCAGAGTTGGGAATCCTATCAATGACTTTGAAAAACTGCTCAGTTCTGTTTGATGACCAGCATAGGTGGAGCTCAGCACTTTTCCATTGATTCTTGCGTGTTAGACAGCTTCATTCAACCTCGGAGAGGCATTTCAAGGGTTTCTACAGGCGTCTTTAGGCACAGGTTTGTTTAAGCATACAACCAGACGGGTACAGAACATCACATTAAAAAAAACACCAACTGTATAGAAGAAAAAAAAATAGGCAAATGACAATCTTTTGAAAGGTGTAATTTGCTCACTGTTTTATTTCCAATCCTTATCTCTGTGTGCAGCTATTGTATACAGTTGGATGGGCTGGGAGAATAATGTGTGTTTTTAGCCATAATCAGGATGTTCTTACTCAAAACTCCTTCTCCTGTTGCTAACTCTGACACATTTCTATCTGATTTCTATTTTTTAGTATTATCATACGATTATTATCAATGTTCTGATTCTTCTGAATATGATTATTTTATAGACATATTTTGTAGTGTGAGTAAAGTGGTCTTTTTTCGAAAATATACTTTGTACAATATTCCAACATCTTACTCTGTATGCCTACTATACTGCACATTCCAAACAAGGATGTCATTTGGGTCGTTATGACAACAACAGCAGCGCTGCACTTGGCCAGCATCACAGCTCTCTTCAGAAAGAGGAGTCATTCACAACACGTCCCCTTCCACGAAAGCCTTGTTGGGGTCAGCATCAGCCACTGTCATGACCTGGCTGAGAGCTTCGCGTTAGCCACCAGCCAAGGGTTACGGGTCAGTTTCTCTGCTTTGGTGACCAACATTCAGAGGTCCGATCCTTAAAGGAAGTGACTGTGGTGAAAGTTTTTCAGGACTAGTTTGTTGTTCAGGATGCGGCGTTCAGCTGTAAAGCAAGGGAATCCCATGTCCTGTGTGCTTTACACAGTTTTTCAATGGTCTCACTGAGTGTGTCATCCCACACTTTATTTCGGAATCAAAATGGTGTATATTTTCGACACCTTTAGGCCATAGAGACCCATATGGTTGTTACCTTGTGACCCTGTGTTAATCTGTGCATTTCTAACCTCTGTGCAGTGGGAAATCTGCCAGAGAATTGAGGAAGAGCCCAGAGAAAGGTCATCATCTCCTGACCTTTAAGATTTTATATAGCACGGACATCTTTGTCGGGGCTGAAATACATTCAGTGAGTACAGCTCAATTGTCAGGTTTTCCTGCATGCCTACAACTAGTTGGCTTCAAATTTTCACTAAGAAGATGAAAAGCTTTTCAGGTATTTGTGCTACTTTTTTATTTTTTTCAGAGGAATTAGCAACTGGTTCTATGTACCGTCTAGTGTACTGAAAGACTTTGATTTAGGAAAAAATAGCACGATACAAGCTAATACCATGAGCTTATCTGTGGGCAGTTTTCCAGGGAAGGTTGGCCGTGATGCTGGTCAAGTCTCCACGAATGATCACACACTTCTTAAACAGTCTGCTTCAGACAGATGTACAGATCTGTACACATAAAAAAATGACAAAAAAAACTAATAGAGAGAAAAGTAATGGAGCTTGTTTTATTTTTATATCAGGGTGCGTTGTACAGCTACTTCTGTCTAATCAAAAATGGTTTCCTAAGCCATTCTTCTACTGTTTCCGTTTATACTTTTTTTGGTGGTGCTTTAGATTCCTCCGTTTTGCTGTTTTATTTTTGATCTCTCTCTCTCTCTCTCTCTCTCTCTCTCTCTCTCTCTCTCTCTCTCTCTCTCTCTCTCTCATCACCTAACTTGTACCTGACACTGATTGTCTTGATTTTCTTCTGCCAGGGCTTTGTACCTTCAGTAATACCAATGTGAAACTTGTATTCTCCTCATGATTTTGACTCAGTGGAAGTGTGATGTTTACATGTACAGATTTTTGCAATTTTTTTTGTTGTCCTCTTGGATTTTTTTTTTCTTCTCTTCATTCCTTCTTTCATTATCCCTTCCTCTGTTCTTCCATTCCCTGTTTTGAGTTCATCTGATTCTTCCTTCCTTCCTTACACATTGAAGGGAAATGGGACTGCGTCAAAATACAGCTTTCACCACAGGTACAACTCGAACCTATGGTCAACGTGCAACATTGACAATTTGCATTCTAGTTGGTTATTTATCTTCACCTGCCACTTGTCACATTTTTGATAAGTTTTGAGAGAATTGTTTCATTCTGTTTCCAGCTCACGTCACCTGGAAATGGCCGATTGGTTTGCTAGTGTGAATGCATTGGAGCTCAATGAGGGATGCTAACATTTCAAGCTAGTTAGTGAGCAGTTACCAGTGAGCGTCGGTTTCAGCAGCAGAATTCTAACATTAGCCTGTTAGCGAGTTGATTCTCTGGAGTCAGAGGAATTAACTGATGAACATTTTTTTACACTGTTGACCCAGTGCCCAGTGAAGAAAAATGACCGAACTAATACCCCAAAGTGTCGAGATATCTCTTTAAGAAACTGATTGTTGGGGATTTGGCTGGGGGAGGGGGGTCTTGGCCTAGTAGTGTCTAACGATTTTGGAGGTTGACTTTTGACCTCCCAGCTGGCTCTACAGCACACAAGTCCCAGTGGGGCCACAGTAAACTCCTACTGGTGTGACCACAATCCAGTGGATCTAATTCCTCAGTGGATGAAAAGCCATTGTCAGACCCTGTGTTGGGTCTCCTTAGTCTATTAGTATATTTAGCAAAACTTTAAACTGCGGATAATGGAAAAAATTCAACCTCAGGAAAAAAGGACATCACTTTTGTAAAACGCATCTATAGCTGAAGGCCCATTTCCCTCTCTCTTTGATACCATATGAATTATATCAAGAATGATTCTTTTTTATATTTATTGTGTTTATTATATAAAACAGTGGATACCTTTCTTTTCCAGTACCTGTGGCTAAATATTTTTATTCTTTCGAAAAGTGTTGATAATATATGTGAAGCAACTTAAAATGATTGAGGAAAAACTTATGTTAAAAAAAAAATCTAGATTTTTTTTCCCCTTGTTTGTTGACTACTTGCGAAGCAGTATGGGTGTGGTTGTTTAGCTGAGCGACAAGAACATATCACTCTGGTCCATAACAAACAAACCAATGATGGAAAAGCTGAGCTTTTTGTGTGTGTGATGTCACTGCTAAGACTAAAAATGTTTTCAGACTTTGAAAAAAATTGTGACCTTTTTCTTTTGTTTTTTTTGTTTCCTCCCAAGCTGTACGTCACAAAGCTAAATATACTAATAAAATGGTGTGCTATCTATCAAATGGAGATGACTGTGTGCTTTCTTGCTGTGGCCTTACAGGCTATGATTCATCCAAAATCACAGTGTCCGCACGAAGAACCTTGGTTTTTTGTTTCGATTTAAACAAAACCATGATTGAATGCAACTGCAGGGTTTGTTGACATGCATTTTTTTCACTTTTATTAGAATGGATATCAAATCATAAATGTTTGCAAGATATCTTGGCAAACTCGAGTTGTGAAGCTGAAGCCTTTGTAGTGCCTGATGGTTTTGCTTGCTCAGCCTTGCTGCGAGGTGTCTAAGCATGTCTGGTAGCCCAGGATTAAGGTGACTGCATAGTCAGACTTAAGAGAGGTATCCACCCTTTTCCTTCCCTTTAACAAACAATGCTCAGGTGCCTTTGAGCAAAACACTCAACTCCCAACTAGTTTCCTGAAGATGTTCCGTGAACCAGTATTAAATCACTGCTGTATGGTGGAGTGCAGTGGTTCTCAACTGTATTTTGGCTACGGTAACAAATCACATTTTGTTCAACCTGAAGTAGCAACTTCAATTAATTTCAATAAGAAATGACTTTTAGTCAGTATTTCACGTTTATTTCCCATTCATTTCAATGACCACTTTCTATTTTAGGACTGCATTCTAATCGACGTGTTTCGTACACGTCGATTAGAATAGCCCAGAACGCAGGTATCCATCCGTTTAACAAACACTCTCCGTCACTGAGACTGAATAAATGTGAGTGAGACCAACGTGGCATTTCAAAGCCAAGGACGCATGGAGACGAGGACACGCGTGGGTTTATCTACCGTGTCTGCCTGCCCTCAGCACCATCACGGCGTGGAGTGCGCAGGTGCATAAGAATGCTCACCGCGCCAAACCAACATATAACTTTACGCGTCGTGCCTAAAGACTTTCCTCACACAACAGTTCTTTCCAACTAAACGCCGATAACACGCTTTTTCCCCCCATTTGTGGTAGATTAGGATGGATTAACATTTTTGTTTTCGAGGTCTTGCGGGGCATGTTGAAAGTGCCCTTCCTTGGGCCGCCGTCGAGTGATTTCGGGGTCTGATCAGAGTTGGATGGCTTTCTCTCCCGTTTCCGCATTCCCGCAGCCGCCGTCCGCATTGTCGCGGCGGACCTGTCATCCATGAACTCACCGCAAATAAAGAAACCGGTTCCTCCGGCTAATCCACCCAGCCATTGCTGGCGGTGCGTTATTCTAGCTGTGGGAGAGAGACGGCTAAGAAAAGGGATAAGACGGCTCGGAACTCCTGGCTTGGAGGCCTTTTTGGTTTGCCGTTTGGAAGACCAGACTAAACCCTGAGCCGTGTGCGGGGAACCGCCGCTCACGCCAAGGTAGAAGAAACCTGTGCTTGGTACTTGCCGGGGGCGCCGCTGCGGTCCTTTTAATGGTTATGGGATGGAGGGCTGCTGTCGCAGCTGTATGCCGTGTTTAGACCGGCTGTGGAACTGGATATGGCCTGATCTACGCTATCCCGACATCTCCAACGGCCATGCCAATGCAAATGCCAATACGAGAGCCGCGGAGATACGAACTGTTTCCGGTGACATTCGCGCCCCGTCGCCGAAGAAGAGGCCGAACCAGCTGTATGCTGCGCTGTTCGACTTCGAAGCCCGGAGTGAAGAGGAGCTGACGGTGAAAGAGGGAGACAAGCTGTCTGTGATCGAAAAACGGGGGGAGTACGTCCTGGCCAAAAAGCTGACCGGCTCCCTGGAGTCCGGTTTGATCCCAGCCAACTACGTGGCTGTGCTACAAGACGAATTCGCCAAACACAAGTGAGTATTCAGGGATGGCTGACTTGACTCAGCAGGTGCAACTGACTCACTTGGGATCCTAGACTTAAGTTGTGTATTAATGCCATGTTAGCTTTTATAACAAGGTTCGGTATTTATTTTGCCGTCATTCGGTTGTTGAATTGAATGGAGTGGAACTCGTTTAATAGTGTTGTCGTATTTACTTGGATTGACGCAGCTGGGAATAGAAGATATGTTCCAACTGTACCGGCAGGTGAGTTTAGGGCAGAGGGGACATGTCCCGCAATCCACTACTGCTGGGTGGAGACATGCAACCGGATAAAGGCCTATATTCAACCACATAGCTGCTCTGGTGTCTGCTACATATCTATTATTCAGTTCGCCTCCAGAAAACAGGTTTCCTAACATTTGAATCGAGGTTGTCTTGTATTTTTAAGTCGTAGCACATGGTGTGTTTGTCCGTCCACTGCCCATCTTGTTGAGTTAGCTCCAGTAAGTGACAGTAGGACAGGATAATATTTCTCTAGGTTTCAGGTTTTGTCAGTCACCACGGCAAACCCTACAAGATGAATGGTCGTAGCTACACACGAACACCTTGAAGGTTCCGTCACAAATATCTCCGACGATAAACATCCGGTGCTTCTCCATCCAGGACTTGTAGATAAATGAATGTTGGAGAGTTGACTTGATATTATGTGTGAGCCACTTAATGCAACGCCTTTCCACGACTGCTATTTGTTTAGCGAATTGATTGCAGTGTTTTAACCATTTTTTTTATTACATCCTTGTGTGTAACTGGTGCGGAGTTAGTGATACGACGAGTACATTGACCCAGACCACAAGGGCACCGCCCACACACACGTACACACACAGACACACACACAAACACGTACACACAGCAGACTATGTTCGTGGAGGTCCTTTCCAAAAGGGCAGTCATTTGTCGGAGCAACAAAACCTTACCAAAGTCATTCTTACGTCTTGTCCCCATCGCCGTTCACCCGCAACTTTAGCAGTTTCAGTGAAACTTGAGTGTCTGGTTAACGTGTCAAACGGGACTGAGCGCCTGAGTCCGCACTACAGGCGTAAATAGGGGTTTCATGAGCGGGACTGAACAGCACTTCAGCTATTCACTGCTGCATCAGTGCAAGTGAGAGATCAGGGCAGCTACAAGCCACTGATGTTAGTGATGCTCTGATCCGGAACAAAAGTCGTGTTTTTATTACTGAAAGATTTGTGCCATACTCTGGATCGGTGTTTGCTCTTTGGAGCATGGAATCTGTTTCAAATCCTGGTCTTCTGGCTCTTGAAATGTGTGGGGGGTTGTTTTGTTTTTATACCAAGTCCTGAATGTAGGATGCATTTAAATACAGCCTTTTTGTTTTTGAATCATAGGTTTGGTTGCTATAAAAGTGTTGCCATTTGACTTTTGGCGGTTTGTTTTTGACATAGTTTTAGTGGGAGATTTAACCGGCATAGCTCAAGAGGGATGGGAGTTGGTTGTCTATTGGTGTTGCAATCCCTGGGCTCTGCAGAAAGTCTGTTGAAGCGTCTTTGAGCAAGTTACTGATCCCCTAACTGCTCAAGCCACATAATGGAATAGTGACCTTTCAAAACATTTCCTGACTTCCCGACCTGACTTTGGATAGGCGGTTGATGATAGATGGATTTTTATTCAATAGAAATGCAATTTTCTGTGTGACGTTGAGGTCTTGCAATAAATGTAAAAAGTATGTTGTCCTTCCGATGTTATGAGGTTGATTAATGTCTTTTAACTCTGGTTCATATCACACGTCAAGTCCATTTTATTTCTATAGCCTATTGTCACAAATTACAAATCTGCCTTTGGGCTTTACATTAACACAACATCATGTCCTTGGGTAAGAAACATCTTCCTCAAATCAAACCAAAACTTTAACAGGGTGAAAAAAATAGGAACAGGGGCAGCATGGCTCAGTGGGTGGAACATCTAACAATTGAAAGGTTGCAGGTTTTAGCCCCGCACCTGAAGAGAGGTGTGTCATGTCCTTGAGGAAGACGCTGTTCCTGTAACCCCTCTGCCCTGGGATTGTCTAGCGACTACCACAGGGTGTGTCCCTGCCTTCCCTGTCCCTGAGAACTGTGATGGGCTCCAGTTCCCCCGCAACCCGACTTCGGATAAGCGGTTGAAGATGGATGAATGAATGGAAATAATAGGAAGAAAGAGTGTGCACGTGTACATCTTATTGTCGCGTGTGGTGGCTTTGGCATGTCTTGCTCACTTGTATAAACATCCTTTTCCCATCTGTCCTTTACTACCCATCCACCCATCATGCATTCACTGTTTTCCATCTATCCATCTCTCACCCGGGTATTTCATTCATTCCTTTATCCTGCCTATCCATATATCTGTCTGATCTATGTCTCTGTCCCTCTCCTCATCCATCACTCTATCTTTATGTGTGCGTTTGTCAATCCGTTTCTTGCCAATGCCTGTCCATATACTTATTAGCTTATCTGTCCTTCTGTTTTTACTAGGTGGTACTATGGGAACATAAATCGTGTGAAAGCTGAGAAGCTTTTGCTTGCCCCACAAAACAAAGATGGCTCATTCCTGGTGCGCATCAGTGAGAGCCACAGTGATGAGTACACCATCTCAAGTAAGTCATCCATCTCATCATTTTCTGTTTGATTTTTCTCTCTCACCACCTCCATCTTTTTTTAATTCTTGCGATTTCCTTTTACCCAGCCATCTTGCCCCCCCCCCCAAAAAAAACATAAGTACAGGCATACACACACATTGACATCTCCCGTTTGTCTTTCAAGGTCCCGAGCATACATAGATCTTAGTCTATCCCTCTCATACTCCTTTTTCTATGCACCACCCCCCTCTCTCTCTACCCCTTCAATACTTCCCTTGACTACTCTTGCCCTTAGCTGTCTATCACCCCCCCATCCTTTACCATCTGGTTCCCTCTTTCTTCCTTGTGCTTTCTCCTTTATTACAAGCTCCACCTCTTCCAACATTTTCTTCTTTTCCTCATCTTTCCCTCTTTCTCTGTCTGTCTGTCTGTCTGTCTTTCTCCCCTCAAGGTCCTTCAAGCCTCAGACGGAACTCTCCAGTTAACTGTTCATCGTCCCCTGTGCTTAGAATATGCACTAGAGTGAAAAGGGGATCTCATATTCTCCCAAGCCTATTCCTTACCAATAAGTGCTTGTGTCATCATTACTGCATTACCTGTGTGAGGTGTGACTACAGTCTGGCTGCTATTATATTGCTGAGGGGTCCAACCCTTGACAGACACTTCTTGCTGAAACAAATTTGGCTTGTGAGGACATTTTGCCTATTCAAAAATACTCCCTGGGTTTAAGTCTCTCTCTATCTCTATCTATCTATCTATCTATCTATCTATCTATCTATCTATCTATCTATCTATCTATCTAGTCAGGAGTGATGGTAAGGTTTTCCACTTCAGAATTCAGCGCTCCTCCATTGGGGCATACTTCATCTCTGAAAAGATCTCCTTCGCCACCCTGGGGGAGCTCATCGTATACTACCAGAAAAACCCACGCAGCCTGGGGGTACCCCTAGATGAGCCCTGTGCCCAGCAGGTTGGTCTGATAACCATAACCCCCACACAACACACACTCGCACATCTTGGGACAACAAGCGCTGAACCAAGCATTAGATACATAACTTGGATGCAGACCGCTCTGCTGAAAGTTTCAATCTCATTAATGGAAATATTTTCAAATATCTACGTACATCAATGGAGACATAATAGAGTTGGATGCTAGGTACACAAGTGTTGACTTTTATAAAAACATGATCCAACAAGGGCTGACATCACGAACACGAACGAAGATCTCCCAAAATTTAATACCACCCAATTGCAAATGTAGGGAATATACACATACAATACACAACATGTATACAATACAAACACACACACAAATTTAAGACGAATGATAAACTAAAAATTATCCCAAACTGCCCTGGTGAAAGAAGGCCTGTATCCCAGACTCGCTGTTGTGACACATCAGATGTTATATGTCTTGATGCATGCTCAATAATCCAGGTAGGGAAATCACAAAAAGAGGTGAATCTATTCGGCTGGATCAGAAGTTTATTGAGAAACGTTTCATCACTCACCAGGTGACTTCTTCTGAAGTGACTGAAGAAACGTTTCTTCACTGATCAGATGTTATCAGATGTTATAATTAGTGTAGGTGTGCCATTTTTACCACCTCCTGTAATACAATATTATTTTTCAGACTTCAGCCAGTCTTAGCAGCGGGCACAAAAGGCAGTGAGCTCACTACGGAGCACAGCTAGCCTATTTTCCTTTTAATGACAAAAAGAAATGCAGTACATCCATCCATCCATCCATCCACCTATTGCCAATAGTGTATCTGAAGTCAGGTCGTGGGGGAATTGGAGTCTATCTCAGCATTTATTGGGTGAAAGGCAGGGAAACAACCCAGACAGGTTGCCAGTCCATCACAGGGCAGAGCAGTTCGGAGAACAGTTTCTTGCTCAAAGAGATCTCGACACACTTCTCTGCATGTGTCAGGATCGAACCTGTAACCTTCCGATTGCCAGACAACTACTCTACCTAATGAGCTATGCCGCCCCCATGAAGTTCAGCCATCCAAATGAAAATTGTCGTTGCTGCAACATGGTAGCTACTTTAATAAGTGCCCTTCTATGTTCAATACCTATAGACAATTGTGAAGAGACATAAATGGGAAGGCTATATATGCGGAAGTGAAATGAAAATCGGATTCGATTGGGAAATTGTAAAATCACAAGACTCTGCTTTAATTAAATAATATGTCACAACTTTTTTGCACAAAATAAATCATGCAGATCCGATGTAAAAATGTTAAGGATTTGGAATGGGGGTGGGGTGCTGTGGGGAAGAGAAGTAAAGTCAGTCATTGCAGTAACTTTGGCATAATATATTGCCTGCCCGAGCACAGAACCATGGACTTGCAGTCAGGGGAGGCAGGTGAGGCAGAGCTTCACCTATCACCATGAAAAATAAAAAACAAATAACAATAAATTGAAACAAATTTGATATTTCTCTATTGATCTCTGCTATAAATTTAAATTCTGTATGATTCCAATCATCTGATTTTTATAATCAAAATCACCGAATTTGCGTATCTCTTGTTCAAATAGAGGAGACCCTTTGAGGTAGTGATGAGTCGAGCCTCAACTCAGATTGTACAATCCCTCACAAACTGGGTTGAGCGTGTGCCTTTTGCTCTCTCCTTGAATGTCACCAAGGTGATGTTTTTTGCCCCTTTTATTACATGTCGTCATTTTCCGTAGAATAGGTAATGTTGTTCACATGTGTATAACCTTTAGTCTCGCTGATCTGACAAAACCGCACTGAAAAAAGCACAAGTGGAGACAAACGGTTCCTCTGCTTCGCTGAAGGGGGTGTGTGAGAGCCCACAACTTTATGCTTGTTCTGGTTTTGCTCATCTAAGCAGAGAAGCAAGTTCCAATACGCTGGCTAAAAATCAGAAAGTCATACTACAGCAGTCCGTTTTTTTATTTTTTATTTTGAGCCAATACCTCACCTGCCATGAGCCTCACCACACGTGACTGTACAGAATCTATCTCTACGCACACTGCAAAAAGAAATATCTGATCAAAGCGCATACCACTTAAATCCAAACTCTCCAATCACTGCCAATGGTGCCTGACTCGCAGATGTCACAGTGGCAAAGAAAAACCCAAGGAAGCCAATATTTCAAGAAATCTAGTAGAAATTCTAAAGAAGTAAGCTTCCTGAATGTTATCCATTGGGTTTGAAGTATAATATATCAACTACCAGAGATAGCAAAACAATTCAGCATTTTTTGAGCGCGGTTACATTATCTATGTGTTCCCATATTTTTTTTAAAAATCGATCCGCCCCCACTCAGTCGCTCCCACTCGATTGCGTTTAAGCAAGTTGCTAGAATTAACTATAAGCTACTGTAATGTTTAGAAGAAGGTGCAGTCAAAGCAACACTGTATCTTTAGTGCAGTTTGTCATGTGCTTCATTTATACATCATTGTATCCCTTTACTAAACCGTCTGTGATTGTTATATTTTGATGGACAAATTCAACAAAAGCGGTAAGTTTTGGCATGCTCCTCATGACGTGCCCTATGGGTGTGGCTGTGAAATAGAGACATTTATAACTTTGATATCTGGATTATTTTACTCTCCAGGAGTCATAAACATGCAGGAAACACTGCCAGTTTCCTTTTTTTTCTAGAGTGGAATAATAATAGGCTGAATAGTTCATTTTATTTATAATGTGCTTTACATTGTAAAACAATCTCATAGTGCTTAAAGACCCCCGACCCCTTGTCTCTTTGTGTATGAAATAATAATTTCAACGTTTTTCTCCACTAATTTATGACCACAACCACGAGATTATATCAGTAGCTGGGATTCTGGATCTTATGGCTCTTTATTGTTGCTTGAGTCCAATTAAATAAATGCGGTTAGCATGTAATATGTAACAAATGTCTAGTTTCAAAGAAAACTGGCTATCACCACACTTTTGAAATATGAATCGCACACTGCTCCATTGTTTCGGAATGGCACGCATGGCAATCAAGAGAATGTTGCATCAATTTCTGTAGACCCCCACCCGGTTTTAAGGCACTCTCAAAAAATGTATACGTTCTATTCAAGACGCTATAATGCTTACATTTAGTTGAATTTTAAAGAAAATGTAATCTAACACATTTTCATTGTGTCATGTAATCAAAACTTGAGCAGACCTAATGTTTTGCAAACACAAGCTTCGATGCACAATCTGATGCAGATGGGGCCGGGCCCTTTTTAACAATAGAGGTGGTGTGGCTAGCCCATGTCAGTTCTTTGTGGCTGTTGACTCGCAGATATTTGAAATTATCCACTCTCTCCACCACTGTGCAATTGATAGTGACTGGGGGCTGAGTGTGTCGTCCCCCCGTCCCCCCCCATTCCAGAAATCTACAATGACTTCCTTGGTCTTGGAGATGTTCAGTGAGTGGTGGTTGTCCTGGCACCACATTTCAAGGCCTCTAATCTCCACCCTGTAGGCCGTCTTGTCGCCGAGAGAGATCAAGCCCACAATTGCTGTCATCTGCAAACAGCTCTGTGGCACTCCCATGGTGAGCGTCGGTACAGATGAGGTGTGGTTGTCCACTCTCACCACCTGGAGGTGGTTTGTCAGAAAGTCCAGGATCCGGTGCTGTGTTCAGGCCCAGGTCCTTGAGCTTATTGACAAGCTTAGAGGGCACTGCAGTGTTGAATGCTGAGCTGTAGTCCACTAACAACATCCTGACATAGGTGTCCCCTTCCAGGATGGAGAGGGTTGGTGTGTAGGAAATGGGTGGTGGCATCCTTTCTGGTTCTGTTTGGACGTATGCAAATTGTACGGTGGTCAAGTGTGGAGGGAAGCATGGTGCGGAAGAGGAATTTAAGTAGCTTGTCAAAATACTTGCTGGCTATGGGGTTGAGGGCAATTTGGTGCCATTCATTGAGAGCGGTCATTTCTGTTCTTTGGGAATAGGGACAATGGTGGTGGATTTGAAGCAGGTTGGGACAGTCTTGAGGGAAGGGGACAGGTTAGATATGTCCATGACTCCTCCAGCCAGCTGGTGAGCATAAACCTTCAAGACACATCCAGGGATGCCATCTGGGCCGGCCGCCCTACTTGGGTTGATCTGCATGAACATCCAGTGAACCTCAGCCCCAGTAATAGGGGGGGGGTCAGCATATGGAG
>OMLC01039594.1:0-13435 GCA_900302585.1 Regalecus glesne
TAATTTACATCACACGACTAAAAACACCCGAGGTCAAAATGGTCAGCTGGATGGATGGGATAACGCTGGAGAAGGAGAATCAATACCAGCCTCTCTATTCATCATCAATACAAGCAGAACATTTTCATTCCTCATCAGTTTCTCAACTTTTGGGGCTGCAGTACCTCCGAGGGTACACCTCAGGAACTGACAAGCCAGAGGCTGCAGATTTTAGCCTGCCAAGGGGCATCAGGACGGGCATCTGGTCTTAATTCCCCTGGCTCCATCCAAGTCCATGTCTAACCGCCCAACGTGGGGACTCATACTGAGGTGTAAAACAGACCTCTCAGTTTCTCAACATTCAATCACAGCTTTGTGACAAAGCGCACATTTAAGTCTTAGAAAAAAGCTACTTAAAACCCTTTTCCCTTACATACAACTGCCCATATGCTTACATTTTTAGAGTACTGGTGTATGGACAACTATTTGAGTCAATCTGTCCTTCAGCACAGCAGATGGACCTTGTGCCAAATGAAAGTGGACAACTTGAGACTTTCACAAAAAAAGTGTGTCTCTGAACACTGCCTGTTCAGTGACAAAGTTCCTATGATCCCACCATCTGACCAGTAGCCATCCTCCGTTATGGACTGAGGTCAAACAGCCTTCAACATACTTCATCACAGCACGGAGAGTTTACGTGCGTGTGGTACCCTGTGGCTTCTCTCACAACAGTTCAAATGTTTGGTTGGTATTGGAGTAAGAACAAAGCTAGTTTTACTTATAAGCCACTCTGTTGCCAGGATTTGCCTCAAAAAGGTAAAAAGAGCAAATATTCAGAAAATTTGATTTGCAGCCCTTCTTTCTGTGGTGGAAGTAATCATCTGGCATCACTCACAGGAGACAAAACCAGGTGCCAGTGAAAATGGAGCAACGGGGGAGAATAGAATCAGATTTAGTCAGGCAGTGAAAATCCTGTTTCATTTGCATAGGTCCCTAATCTGTCCCTTGCTTCCCTTCCCATACTGTTGTGGCTTGTTAAGGTTAATTGGATCTGGTAGAGATAACCCCAGGTCCGGCTGTCTGTCTTCTCCAACTGCGTCAGCGGTCCCTTGGTGGAAATAAAAACATGCTGAAATGCAATGTGTATTTCTTTTTCCACCTCCGTTATGGCTCAAATATTTAACATGCCAACAGGCAAAGTCAAAAAGGAATTTTTCATTATCTCTGGAGAGGAATATTTTTCTAAGACATATTAAATGTCTCAAAAGGCTTTTAATATTCAAAATTATTTGCGTCAAGAGCCTCAGAGACGAGACGTCACCCCATGACATCTGAGAGGTGGTCTTTTTTTTAGATTGTCGCAGGATTGTGGGGCTGGACACGGACTTCAATGGAGCTTGGGGGGGTAATTCCCTGCATTTGACACATTCCTTTGTATAGGAGCAGTGGGCAGCCACCATGTGGTGCCAGGGAAGCCGCTAGGGGTACAGTGTTTTGTTCAAGGACACATAAAAAAGCTCTCTGCTGGACTGAGGATCAAACCTGCAACTTTCTGGTCACCAGATGACTCCTCTACCCACTGAACTATACCAGATGCCCTTCATGATATCTGACACCTTCCAAATACCCTGCATTGGGTTCAAACACGCATCTGGCTCATCAGTTTCCAAAGTGTGCACTCTTCCACCATTCACCCCGATTCTGATAAAGTATTTTATGAATGAGACAAACATTTAAAACAAATCTCTCGGGTAACTTTAGTTCACTTGACTACCGATTCTAGGGTTCAAACAAAGACAAAGAGAGCAGGACCGCCACAGAACATTTTGTGAATGGTTAGCAGAAGACCATCCACCATAGAGCAGCATTTAGCTAGCTATACTACACACAGCTGGAATAAAAAGGAAATATAAGACCTACCCCAGTTCTGACAACTTTAAAACATATTCTCAAAACTTTTATGTTCTCCAGCTTTAACTATATCTCCTGCCTGACCATCTCCACAAGCCTATTTAGGTTATCCTTTATCTTTTTTGTCACTTATATTCTGCATTTGTCCATACTAATTCTATGCCTATGTAAAGCACTATGAATTGCCTTAGCATGTGAAATATGCTACATAAACAAAATGGTCTTACCCAGAGTATGCAGCAGGACTAGAGGGACGTTGGAGACACCTGAGCCTGTGTCTCTCCGTCTTCACAAAAGAGGGTTTTTCAAATGTAATCGCCTGTCTTTTGTAGTTTCTTTCCTCACGTCCACTGCATCCACCATGTTTCTCCTGAGCCGCTGTAGACTACAGCTTCTCCACCCACCGCCTGTGCTGCTAGTGTTCCGCTACACCAGGTAGCGAACTACACCCACCTGTCGTGTCAGGTGTACTACAGCCATTTGATCACAGCAGGCGAGTGTAGTTCGCTACCTGATTGAAGAGAAAACCAGCAGTGCATAGAGGTCCCTCAGCACCAGGGTGGGGAACCAGTGGGATTACATCTCTAAATAGAAACAGAGAAGTAGAATGTGCAGGGGCCACAACACGACACACACGGCTATGCTACCATGTTAGCACTCAACGGTCAGTCCCGAAACAAACGGACACAACTAATACCAGTACGAGAAAAGTTTGAGAAAACGAACGATTGAACAATAATCGCCAGGTTGCTTATGTTGTATAGTTTAAATATAACAAGGCGGAGAAGTACCGAGGTGCCGAGACGTACAACTTCTCATTCACTCATGTCCACCTGTGGAGAGACGTGGCAGAGGTCACAGGGTCATAAAACAGCACTGCCCCCTACTGTCTGGAAGACAGAACACACGGCTTGGGAAGTTCGCATCTAAGGGGTCGATAACTCGTCAAGACTGGTCCCCATATCCTCCTACTTTCTACGTGCTCTTTTAAAGTAAGGCGGTGCATTTAGAATATCATAAATGACAAAATTCATGCAGGTCTCCATTGGCCCCTCACCAATGTCTAGCCTTTCCAATGGTAAGTAAACTGTTGAGTTTGGATTCAAAACTAACTTAAGAGTGGGAGGAATGAAGACCAGCTGGGACTATTCACAACTTCACCAGGATGGATGATGGCCCCTCTCAGACCAACCTTCACTATAGTATATCCTTCCTCAGGTCTCTGGTTCTGCACTAAGCTCATTGTAGCCAATTTCCACTGCCCCAGTGAGGAGATTGGCATGGAGGGATGGGGGTTTGGGTCCACTCAGTGTCCTAAAATGAGCTCTTGAGTTACATTAAATCCAATCAATAGCCTTTCTGGCTGTAATCGGCTCACTGGGCATGGCGTTGGAACAGACGGGTCTAGATCATTGTTGCCTCGTGACTTGGCCATCACCTCGACCCATCCATCGTTGGGGTACTCTGTCTCCTGTGATGGGCAGAGCATGCAACTCTCAGTCGTGTTCTCTGACAGACCAGATATCTTGGCAGGGTAAGTATTTCTATCTGTGGGTGTGATCAAGCATACTCACGCTGGCTCTAGTGTCTAATTTACATCCAATTATTGGGGCTTCTTTATCCATTACTGGCTGAGTCTTGTTGGAAAGCTAGGGGGAAATAGCTGAACTCACCTCCACAGACTTGGACACCAGAACATCACTGCTGTGGGACTTTGGTCTTGAATGTGGTGGATCACAGCTTGGCCCTCCATCATGGCTGAAGCCTGTTTCCCAGCTGCTGTGACTTCCTCAGGCAACCCAACCCCTCTACTCCACAAGCCACCTCTGTGGCTGAGCTATGTCACCAGGGTAGGTGGACACGGGTGAGTACAGCTGCTCAGGTGCCTGAGCTCGTGGTTTTGGTTGTTTCGACATGTATATGGTCCAGGTTAAGGCCTCACCCTTGAGCGGTTAAGTCTCTAAGTCTAAGTTGTCCTTGTCTGCTCAGGTTCGGCTTGAGCCCCTGTGAGCCTGGGTCGCGATATGGTCGCGACCCATTCTGCGGTTCCTCTGGCTCTCCTCACTGGTAGTGTTGGTGACTTGCCTCAGCAGTTCCTCATCAGACACAGTGGGGTCAGACAGAGGTTTTAGTCCTCGTCCCACCTCTTCATGTCCTTCACACAGGCCTGGGTAGACGATGATCAGGAGCAAATACTGTGTGGATGCATCACAGAGAAATCCAGAGCTGGTTTACTACCTTCTGCTTTAGCCCAGGGAGGAGGTGGTTGAACAAAAAAAAATCATCTGGAGACAAACAAGGTTTCTAACAAGTAGTTTTAATGCTGGGGATTCTGCACTTTGGTTTCCAACACATCGGCACACTTCCCCTATGGAAAGGTGCCCGGCCCTGACCAGAGAGCAGGTAAGAGTCAAGAGGAAGGTTTAGGTAAGGTACATCAACAGGTCAATGAAACATCTCATTCTGCACTCATCAAGTCATTTCCACGTAAAACTTCATACACAAAGAAAATCACACAGTTTAAAAATAGTTCCTCATAAATATCAAAATAGAAGCTTTGTTATGCAAAAGAGCATCCTAGTAAAAGTTACATTTATTGCATAGAAATGTAGTGAGCAGATTCAAACATCTGATACGCTATCAAGTGCAATTTAGTTACCTGCTAAGGGCGGTTAGTGGGGCGAGCAGAATGCATCATGGGCCGAGCAGGGGGCCCCTAGGTGAGGGTCTCAAATCAAATATAACTTATGTCGAAATAATGGACCTGATCAGGAATTTATGGATTTTGGTGACAAAAGCTTTTGAGATTTAAGGTCAATGAAGAGCTCAGTGGTAGAGGGCACACTTAAGGAATTGATGGGCCAGATGTTCCAAGATTAAAACATCAGGGACAGTATCGAGCCTTAGTCCCCTAAACCCCATTTAAGTCCGTGTACACCCCCACAACATTGAGACACGTAAAAATGGACCTCAAAAAACTTAGAAAGCAATGTCAATATGGAGAGAAGAGGCAACCGTGACATGGGTGTATTGTACAGTATGTGGAGCATAATGTAGAAAACTTAACACGTCATTGGTCTAAAGGAGAACTCTCTTCACAACACATCCAATTAAGTATTCTCTAGTTTACAAAAATATAGGTACCAAAATATCTTAGCTGGTCTCACTTATCTCAGCTGGGTGATTTGGAGCTTTTGGAAATATTCACATCTCCAGTAAGTGAGGTTTGAAAGTATGAATGTGTTATGGAAAACCTAGTCAGTAAGGCAACATGTCAGAGCAGAGAGCTGGTAAATCATCATTTACACAGGATTAAGTAGGTTCACTGCATTACAGTGGGAGGAATTCTCAGACTTTAGAGTACAATTGAAAAAATAAGGTGCAGATATAAGGCTATTTTTCTGTTTTTGGCTGGACTATCTTGTTTCCGGAAGATGGAATCAATTTCATTTTTATTTTTTTTATTATTTAACGTAGAAGCCCAGTGGTTAGCACTGTTGCCTCGGAGAAAAAAGGCCCTGGGTTTGAGTCCCAAGCCATCCCAGGTTCTTTCTGTGGGAAGTTTGTATGTTCTCCCTGCGTCTGCACGGATTTCCTCTGGGTGTTCATTTCCTCCCACCATCAAAAAGACATGCATATTGGGGTTGATACTCCTGCCAGTGCCCCTGAGCAAGGCAACAGAATAAGACCAGACCTTATCTATGCCTAGTATGGCTCGAAACTAAACATGTGCCAGGCTGGGACCGAAGGTCAGTCCTCTTAAAACCTGTCACAAGCTCATCTGAACACAATGTTTAGTTGGAGAAACCGTTTCAAACACAATTTTGCTTTCGTTTTATTTAGTCTTCTAAATATGTGGTTATTTGAACTGCACGGGGGCCGTGGTAGCTCAATGGCAGAGTGTCCGCTCGGTAACTGTCGAGCCAGAGGCAGTGGATTTGAACCCACCACGGGGGGTCAGGATAGATATCCGGCCTCAATCCCCCAAGCTCCATCAACGTCTGTGTCTACACCTACAACATGGGGAACAATTGTGACACGTAAAATGGACCTCTCATGGGATATGAATGGAATGTTTGGTGGACCAATTCATTTTTGGGTATTCAATTTTAACTCTGCATAAGGACACAAGACACAGAGTAGGTTAGCAGGCGAGTACCAAGGGGCAGCTCTGACTATCCTATACACAAACACACAGACAAGATTTAACAAAACACACGCACACGCTGTTGAGAGCATATGGACACATTGTCGGCAAAACACTGAAGAGGACTTAGACTCATATTGTGAAAGATGAGGTTTCTAAAATCAGAAAAAATTAAGAAAACTGTACATCATGTCAGAATATTAAATATAAACATGTTGTCAAAAAATAATCTCTATGGAGGGCATCATTGTGTTGATTATTCTTATATGGCAACTAGCGATATGCTTGCGCTCTATTAGAACTTGGAGAAAATATATCTGAATATTCTTAAAAGAGAATTTGTTTCGAGTACTCGATCATCATCTGGTGCACTTGACTAAATTGACAGTCACTCAAAGACATTCACTTGCAACGTCAGATAAATCATGGGAATTATCTGTAGAACTTTTCCCCAAATGTCTGAAGTTTCTCCACTTCTACTTAAATCTCTCCTGGTCATATTTTTTAATTTCCAGTTCCCAGTGGCTCCATGTCCTCACACCCAGGGGTTGGGGTACCCCTCTCCAGCCCCAGAATACCATTCATTCCCTGGGGATGGAGACGTTTCTGCTCCCCATGGTAATGCAGTTGACACTGGAGTGGACAGAGGAATTTTCCAATTTCCCCTTCCATGTGTGTGTCTACATGGTCCTGTGTCAGAGTCTGCTTGGGGCAGCTGTGCAGCATTTTATTCCTGCATTTTAGGTCACACATGGAGCATGTTCCTTTGCCACCCTCTCCTTTCTCCTCCTCCTCCAGGCTGCTAGAGCACTCCATCGCTTCTCCACAATCTCTCTCACTACTGGAAACTATAGGAGAGCAGCTGTCTTCAAACACATCCTCCTCTTCCTTGCTCAACAGAGCCTCTGGGCCTTCTCCCCTCTCCCTACGGGGTCGGTATGGTGGGATCTCAATCACAGCAAATTTCTTAGTCCTGATGCTCTGCGCCACTTTTTCACGGACTTCATTTCCCAGCAGCCCCAACTCACAGGTGGAGTTAGTTGCTGAAAAAATGAGAGTAAAAAACAGTGGGGAGGAAAAAGACAAGGAACAAATAAAAAGGAAATGATGGAATGATAGAAGACAAAAGGAAAGGAGAGAGAAGAAAAGAAAGCGACACAGAGAGGAAACAACATTACCATCCAATTTAGATATCGGTTTAACTCTCAACAGTCAAAATGTGTAATATCAAAGGGAAATTCTTCATGTATTTATCATTACGCTGATATCTATCGTGTAAACAATAATTATTTTTTTGTGATTCCAGGTTACAGCAAACTCGCTTACTTCTTGTCATCGATTGACATCAATGGATGGCGAAAGGACTACAAAGCTGATTGGCTGATATACATCTGCACAACTGAAAACCTCTGGTGCAATGCATTACTGGCACATGCAGGCAATTTCAAAAGACCGGTTACACCAACAGCACTCAGCAAATATGAAGATTATAAGCAGTGACAGTTTCCTTTATGAAGACTCCATCACTGGTTTCTAATGTATGATGACATCTGCTTTTGTTCTAGTTATACCCACAATGCTATTATTAGACCCTACCCCCAACTTTTCAAACTAAAATTGAGTCATGGTGTATCCTGGCCAATCAGTCACCTGGCACAGTTGTGGAGAGCTGGATGGAATTACAGATGCTAGAGTTGTTGTTATAGCCAACAGCAGCAGCAGGCTGGAATGCCTCTGAGCGGGGGAGCAGGGGGGACACCGGTAAGGAGTGGCACTGTCTGCCAGGCAGCTGCTGCCAGTAGTAACAGGGCTCCTGGTGGAGGCCACTGGCACCTTGGGAGGAAGGGAGGTTGGAGAACGCGCTCCCTGGTGGCGAGTGCAGGTCAAACATAAGTGAGAACACCGACTTGCTTGGCATGTCATAGAACTTGATCTTGCCCCCTCTGAGGTCCTCGCGGGCGGTGAATGGGTTGACCTTGCAGGTCCCAACGGCTTGCTGTGGAGAAGGGGGGTCGTAGCAAGGGTCCTGAACATTGATCTGTCTGGCCGGCTTGCGGGAGAAGATGTCCGATTGGCTGCGGCTTAGCCATATGTTTCGCTGGGGACGGGGGGATTTGGGCGGGATTTTATTGTCCTGGAGACCAAGAGGGTTCAGCCGCTTAATACCCTGGAACTTTTCACCTATGGGGTGACAAAAGAAAGCAAAATCATTGTATTAGAAAGAAGAAAATGTGAATTATTTATGCACTCTCCATAAAAACTTTCTTTCACTCACTTCAGGGTGACCGCTCAGGAGGTAGGTCTGTCATCAATCAATCGGAAGATTGACGGTTTGACACCCTGTTTCTTCAGAAAGCGTGTCGATATTTCCTTGACTAAGACATTGTTCCCCTAACTCCTCTGCATTGTGATGGACCACTGAGCTGTCCAGGGTGTTTCCCTGCCCTTCGCCCAATGAGAACTGAGATAGGCTCCAGTTCTTCCACAACCCAACTTTGAATAACTTTTTGACAATGGACGGATTACACCCCAAAAAACAGGAAAACTAAAAATATATTTATTCTCCGCAAAAATCTACATCTTACATTTAATGACAATGAAGATGGTCATAGTGCCACATGTACTGTTACTATATTCTCTGTATCTCTGAGGATGATTATAATCTAACCAGCAGGTGGCAGTGTATGATAGCAACAAACAAGCCTGCATTTTTCTACTAGTCTTCAAAGTCCTGCAAAGTATGCTCTGGATGACTCTTGGACCACATGTAAGGATTTTATTTTTATTTTTCTACAAACACAAAATCTTTGTGTACGTAAGGATTCCACAGTTCTTTTTACATCTATTTCCAGAGCCCTGGAAATATGAGCCAATAACAAGATCACATATATTCTTCAACTGCTGAAAGTGGCATCTATTTGTACTGGACTAAGTTGAAAGTGATGCTTGCCATTTGTGGGGAAAAGGGTAATGTCTCAAAAGAGGCAGTGGGGTTGCTGTTATGTAACAGAAGTATGCATTGAGTCTGTCTGGATTCAGGAAAGGCTGATAGCATCAAGCAAATGGAGAATATGGGAAGTGGGGGTGGATTTAGTTGAGAAGTAGAAGTCAAAGATATTATGGTTGACAGCAGCCTGAAGCATGAGGATGGCTAAAGCAACCACAGATCCAGTCCATGATTTTCATTCAATGGAGACCCCTTCGATGAACCTAACACAGTCCAGTTTAAGAAAGCTTACTGTTGTAATAGCAAATCCAAAACAAGAGACATTTTTGATAAAAGCATATCAGCTCTGTCATTCCTGTACCTCTGCAGGCCTCTGTAGATCAGGACCTATCATTTTGGCTATTCAGGTAAAACCTTTTTCTTTTTATTGGCTAGCATGTAATGCTGGAAGAGAAAAAAAACCTCTTCACTGATGTAAACAAGGCCTGAGCTCTACGGCTACATAGCCTGCTCCTCCTATAGTGCAGCTCTGATTGATTGATGGGCAATTTCTGGGTTGGTCAAAACAAAAGCAAAGCTGCCTCGCGACTCCTTGGCGAGTAGCTTGGCAGGCAGCTCTCCTTTAGACCAAATTAGAAGTGGAACCTGGGCCAGGAGGGATCAAGTATCTTAGAATAGGAATGTTGATCATCTGAGAGCGGTTTGCCTCTGAAGTTGTTCTGAAGTTTGGCTGGGGTATCATGGGTCAGTGCTCCTATAATTTGTTGAGAGGCATGGACTTGGACGTTAGCTACAACAAATTCAAAGGTATACTCAAATTAGACACTGACCTTTCTTTTTGTGGCAACTTCCTTTCTGGTGATAAATAGTCTGGAATTTCTTATTTTAGTCAGGGAAAAAAAAGACATTTTCTGCCTTAATAACCGACCTGTTATCTACATGACTGACTGACTGACTGGCTGGTGAATTAGATGGATATCACAATCAGTTCCACTAGCTGTTTGGTTGGGTTAGGCAGTATAACCAGAATGACTGGCTGGTTGGCTGGCTCAATGGTTGACTGGATCAGAAGACTGACTGTAAGAGAAGAGGGTCGACTAAAGAGGAGAGAGGTCTGCTGGCTGGCTGTTTGATGGCGTGATTAGATAAAAGGATAAGAAAAGCCTTTACACTGATGAGGAGAGAAAGGTGAAGATGGAGAGGCCGGGATAGGGTTTGTTTTCAGACCCACTATTGGGTTTACTGCTTTGTTTACAGGTTCACAGCTTTCCTTACCACCACGGTCCTAGTCTGTCCTCATAGGGGAACACAGAGTCAAATGAATCAGGTTTAAGCATTGCAGTGAAGGTGGGAGGTGAATGTTAGTAACCCATTGCTGACTGCGGATGTTCCAGTTGAAAAACAATAGATCATTGGATCATGTGTGTGTATGGTCACACAAACTGCAAGCATGAATATAGGGCTCAAAAGCAATACCTTGAGAATATAGATAGTGATCAGGATAATATAATCCCTTAGAAGCAGTTAATCGCTTTAAGTGAAGTTGATTTTTCTTTCCTCCAGATGACTATCTACTTGAAATGTGTACACTTATATAAATGTAATGTGATGAAACAGACAACTGCTTTATTTTACTGGATTTAGCTGAAGGAAAAAAGTAGCCCATCGTCAGCTGTTGTACAAGAGGAAACCTCCAAGGATGAAAAATGAAGTCACTGTGACAGAGCCAAAAACTGCAGTTCTTCGACTGACCAATTGGCCCCATAAGCGAGTCAATCCCAATAGACCCCTATGTGAAAACCCCCAACTTGACAGAAGAAATAAACATGTTTACAGCCCAGTACATTTTTTTGTCGTTCTAGCTAATTTCTTTATTCAAGACAACTGCACAGGGACTGAACTTTTATATAATCCACCTATTTAAGTTATATTAAGGCTTTGAATTGTGCAAAAATAAGGGCATGGCTGCTTTGAGTGATAGGTGGGTCAGAACCTGTCATGGTGCGCATCAATGGAACTGTGTACATTTAAATAGTCATCAACTTGTTTTTGCTGTGCTGTCTGGTTGATAGGGTGACCACATGAGAATGGGTGAAATTCAGGACAGGTTTATTGGGGGTGGACATGGCCACCAATCAGTATCATGGCAAAAAGCAAAACTAAATTAACATCTTAACATTACATTTTCCTGAATGATCTTGGTTTCATTTTTTAAAATTCATTACCAATGTATGAAAGACATAAATTATTACTTTAAGATGACCGAGGACAAGAAATACATTGTTTAAACAGCATTTGTATAGGAATGACTCTGTCCAGAGATTTTTGAGGAGCATAAGCAGTTGAGCACTACTACCAAACATGATCACCATCAGCAGTCTATAAAATAATTCATGTGTGAGGGTTTATCTCTCTACCAGTGTGTGTTTACATGTAACCAGTGCAGAGTGTCTGTTACTTTTAGATGTAGAGATCTTGTCCTGGTCCCTGCTGAGAGCCACTTGATTGCACTCCACCTCTTCCGCCTTGAGTTGGGTCAGGATCTCCTCCAGCCGGCTCACGATGTCTGGAAAGGATGGACGCAGCTTTGGATCCATCTGGGGGAAAGACAAATTGGAGTGTTAAAGGATGACAACTGGAAGAACATACTGCTGACATTTGTTGCTTGCTAAGTGGTGACGTAAAGAGCAGTAGAACATACAACCATAAGGTCTGATGTCAGTTTTCCTCTGTAAAGGATGTGATAGGGAAACATTCACATGCAAGTCAAGAAATGGCGCTTTTAAATAGCCATTGAGGATAAAAGTCATCAGCTAAGAGAAGTAGAAAATGGATATCGTAACTGGGAATCATGAAGCCTGACATTCTTGGGGGGGTGATGAGATTAGAAGAGAAGGAGAAACATAAGAGTTACCATGAAGGGACAGAGGAAGCTCAGGCAGAGAGGAAAAGAAAATTGACTGAGAGGAGTAGGGAAGGAGAAACAGAGGTAGGGGTGCAAGAACGGGAGAAAAAAAGAGAAGACAACAATGGAGAAAAGAAGGGAACAAGAGCAGAGGAGATGGATGAGGGGTAAAATGGAGAAGGGAGATTAGAGGGAATGATGAGGAGCAAAAGAACAGATGAGAGGGGGATAGAAGAAGTAAATAGAGTGATACAGGATCAACACAAACAGCAGGGTGTTCAATAAAGCTAATTATCCTGCTTCTCCTGGACGTAGCGTTCATCCTTATCAACACACCAACTACATAGAGTCTGAAATAACAATTAGTGATTGCTGAACGAGTCCGACAGTTATGAGCTGACCTAATGTTCTGCGAATACCGAGACACCTATGCTAGCAAACCAGATTTAGAATAGTTTACTTTAAGCCCTATTCCATTCCATCTTGGTGTAGACACATGCAATCTTATTAATTTTATTTTGGTTGGAGTGTCTACTTAGTTGATCTTGTGTTGAAGTCCTGATCTATGGGACTGCACGTGGTTTGCTTCTGGCACTACGATCGTTATCTAGCTCTAGCGTTGGTTCAGTATCTTTTGTACCTTGACTCTATGCACTTGTGCGTCGCTCTGGATAAGACCATCTGCTATGCCTATAATGTAATGTAATGCCTTTATAAACAACGGAATTAAACTGTTGTGAAAAATATTCATACTTGGCTTATTAAAATCAATCAGTTAGAAGGATTACATTCAATCTCATCTCATCAACTGGCAAATCCAAATGCAAATTTATCTTTGGGTACCGAGTTTACCAACCCACAGATCCAGCTCAGCTTCAGGAACCCCTGGGTAGCAAAGATAAACTAGATTATTCAGCTAATCAGATTGCCTCTACTTCTAAGTTCACTTACGGAATAACTGCTAAAAAGGAAGGAACTCATTTGGAGGACAAAGATAACATCTCTATGTGGAAAACACTATTTAATAAAATAACTTAAAATATGATCATTGACTGCCAACTTAATTGATTGAAAACTTAATCAGGGCCAGAGATCAGGCCAGGATTTGAAGGGACACTCATGTACTGAATAATGATCATTTGTATCAGAGTAATACTTTCTAATAAAAGTGATGCATCTCATCAGAAGTTAGGAGAGGGCTGACTGAAAGTGACAGATTAACTGATCTTAAATGCTGAGGGGTTCTTTCATTTGTCCTCGAGTCAATTTGCCAAAGGATGAAATGGAAATGATGAGCAACAGGAGCAATTACAGTTCACTCAAATCATAACTTTTGTTTTGCTAAAATCAGGACTGTATTAAATGATGGAGACAGATACATTTGATAAGGGTGGGGTAGACTCACATTGCAGCAGTTAAAGGCCAGCTGGAGGAAGTCATGGGGACAGTCTCCAACCATGTGCTGAAACGCATGGTAATCCAGGCCAAAGTTCTAAGAGGAGTACAAGAGAGAATGAGAGAGAGAGAGAGATAGAGAGAGAAAAAC
>OMLC01039594.1:15681-28292 GCA_900302585.1 Regalecus glesne
ATATGGCAGCATAGCTTAGGAAGTAGGTCTAGTACGTGTAAAATGGATATCCAATCCCTGGCCCTTGTAGTAAGCATATTGAGGTGTCCTTTAGCAAGCCACTCAACCCTTAACTACTCCCCACGGTGTGCTCACAGGATAGGTTAAATGATGAAAAAAAATTCCATCGGCTTTGGTTGCATGGTGACGAGACCATTCTGCTCGATTCCTCTTATTGCACCCTAAGTAGCTACCACTCCATCTCCAATCTAGCATCTCTGAGCAAATCTGTACAGGAGGCGGTCTTTAAATGATTAGGGAAACACCGTTCTTGGGTTAGGGTTAGGAACAGTGTCCTGGGGGAAATTCCTATCAGGTTATGTTGGCACAGTGTTGGGATAATATTTCATCGGTTGCTTAAGTCATCCGAGAGCCCACATTGTTTTTATGTTTTTGTTTGTTTTTTTACTCTTAAGGAAGACAGAAAGAAGACTGAGAAAGAAGACTGAGGGTCACCAGGTGACTTCTTCAGACTGAAGAAGTCAACTGGTGAGTGACGAAACGTTTCTGTAATGAACCTCTGATCCAGCTGAACAAATTCCCCTCTTTTGTAAACTACACATAGTTCCATCATAACACACTGTCTTCTGCTCAATCAGTGTTAGCAAGGCATACTCAGCAGATATTCATAAATGAGAACATACCTTTTAAATCTAACTTGTAAAAAACGCAAATCAACAACATATGAGAGGATGGATCTATGTGCTAGACATTGACTTCCTTGTTAGCTGCCTTGGATAGAATTTTTTCCAAACGAACGAATTGTAAAATTTAACAAGCAGGATTTTTTTTATAATTCATTTATTTTTCCATTCTCTGTTTTAGCCTTTGAAGGCATTCTCTCCATACTGCAATTAAAATGTGCTGGTTAAAGCTCACATTATCCTTAGCCTGAAAGAGCTTGGGGCTTCTTGGAAGTTGATGGATAGGCTTGATTTAAGTAAAAATGGACTTGGGGGGCTAACCATAGAATTCACCTTGAAAATAGCTGTCCAGCTTTTTTATTTTATCCCCGTTTTATCCCCTACCGGATTCCCCGAGTTGCCTACTGCTGGGTCAGTCTCTTTGATACCCCCCTAGGAGATCAACGGGAAGGAGGAAGTGGTAGCATGTGTCTCCTCCAAGTCACATGACCACTAGCCCTCACTAGTCCACACATCATGGTCTGGTGGGGAAAGCACAGTGCTTGGCCGTCAGAGGAGAATGAAGCAGAGTACTTTCCCTTCACTTAACCAAGAGGCCTGGACGACCCAGAGGGGGACACTAGTGAACCCAGAATACTTTATCCAACCTAACCCTTATACCCATGTGAGGCTTAGCCAATTATGACCCACTAACTATGGACCTCTGGCTGTGGTTGGAAACTGCGCAGCCGGGATTCGAACACCCGACTGCATGACACAGAGATGCACTGAACATAGGGGCCTTAACCCCCTATGCTACTGGAGGCCCTCCAAATACCCGTCAAGCTTGAAAAAAAATGTTGATTTTTGTAGTTGTTAGAAGACGATCCCTGTGTAAGAAAAACTAGGAGCAGGGATCCGAATACTTGTATGATGAAAAAAGAAAGAGGTTAATTTTTACATTTCACAATAGTCGCCACATTGTGGGGGTAGACATGAACTTAGATGGAATGTGGAGATTAAGGCTGGATGCCCTTCCTGATGCCCCACAGAGGGTTCGAACTTACAACCGAAGTGTGTACTCTACCGTGGACAACCGGAGTGACAATAAACATGTTGAATCTTGGAATTATAAAAGCAAGGGGACAAAAGACTCTGCTCCATATTATAGTGATGATTCACATTGTCCTGTGATTGGACTTAAATTTAAAGAGGCGCAGAGAAGAGCCACTTACTCATTCGTGGGAATCTTCTCTGCCAGGCCAAAGTCTCCTACCACTGCCGTATAGCCAACCTCATCACACTTGATAAGGCAGTTCTGTTGGACAAAAACAGAGGAAATATTATTGTCAAAACACAGGACCTTTCAGATAATGACACTGAGATACTGAGGGCCAGGTGGTCACAGACTCTCCTCTGTGGCTTTTTATTTGCTAGGCAATACCAACCCAAACTCTGGTTTAACTTGAGTTTTGGTTGGGAACATGCCATTATTTCACATTTCATGAGAAAACAATGGAAATTGTGCTTAATGACTCAACTAAACACAACCCTGAAATGCTTTTCCTTATTGTGAACATGACTCTGTATACCCACCACATACAGATAACATCCATAGCTGGTTGAAGCAATACTGCCATGCTATTCATTTTTCATTGCATTTCATAATTTTGTAGTGGACGCAATATCCACACAACCCACTAAAACCCACCTATAGCCCCAAGAGCTACATCTATTTTATATAATGTTCACTTCCAATGTTCCAATGTCCACTTTCAATACATTGTATTTATTCTGGTATAACAACTTGAAAATTAATTGGCCTCATAACATTACTGAAGGATTCTATAAGTTGAACAATAATAAATCTGCCAATTATATGTCATAAACCATCTTCATATCATATGTTGGTAAGCAAATGAGAAGCAAAAACAAACGAAACACAAAAAACTCCCTCAAAAATAAAAAAATAATTTATTTCGTTCGACACACCCCTAGTGACCGACTCAATGGCTCATCTCAATCATAATCTGAGTGATAAGCATGGAGCTTCAGTGATAACATGTACAAGGTAGCAGGACACCACACAACATCGGGTTCAACTATAAACTCTGTCTGCTTGTTCTTTTGTCCTCTTCTGAGGCCAGAGCCAAGGAGATCCCTGGACAGAGGACAAGAGTTTCACTGATTTATTGTAGAGACTTAATCATCCTTTTAAAAATAAATAGCAAAATATTTTTCTTAACATATTTGGTCAGTGTTTTAATTTATCACCAGGTATCACCAGAGTTAACTGCATGCCAGCATACTTTGACATGGGGGTAAACTACTGAACCTATGATTTTATTTATTTTAAGATGAAATTTAAAAAAACTGAAACTCAGAATCAAATGGAACCAGACTGTGTCCAGGCCTAGCCACGGTTGGTTCCAGGCCCACATAGCTCTGGCTCAACTTGGACTCCTAAAAACTGCTCGGGAGAGATTATCACATCTGACAATCATGTCAAGCTTTCAGTGGGCTAGCCCAGAAACTGAAATAAGCTCTAGGAAGCAGTATTACTGGTAAGACCTGAGAGGAAACCCCCAGGTACTCCTGCATTCTTCTCTCAGCACCATTCCACTCAAAGCAAATCAGTTCATAACACAGGTGTACCACATAAAACAGTCTCTCCAGTTTTATAATTTCCATCTTTTGACAAAGGTGTCAAATGACACTGCCCCCGAATGGACAGAAGCCATTTCATCATCTTTACATCTAATCAACTAATGGATGATGCGAGAGGAAACTTCTGAAATAGAGGATGGGGGAAACTTCCTTTTGAAGACCTTAGCTTAGGTTTTGAGGCTATGGTTGATGATTCAACTATAGTGTCTTAAAACACAGACAAACACTACTACCACTACTTTTGGCTGCTAACCTAGCCACTCTTAGTCCCAAGCCTGGATAAATGGGGAGGGTTGTGTCAGGATGAGCATCAGCTATTAAGCCCACAGTCCAATATCCAATTTCAAAAAGAGGTAGCTTCTCAGTGGGAGAGTAGGGTTCTTCATAATGAAGATGGCAATATACCCTCAACAGATATGAAACAAAAACCGAACACATTTTTGTGGGTGACTGTCTCTATATTTCCTGTGGCTACATTCTTCTATTCACCATGAGATGGTTGGGAACGCCATGGAGGCATCGACAACATAAATGGATATGGAGATGCTTCACCACAAAGCAATACAACTGATGTGACATGGTGCACCATTTATAATGATTTTGTCCGGTGGGATGGTGTGCACAAAGTTCAATTTATTCAACTATGAGGCCTGTACGCACAGCGGAAACTTCTGCCATCGCTGTGCTTGTTTTGTCTACTTTTACCTGTACTAAAAAGGAAAACTACATGTTTGTATACATTCACTGGCACTTTAAAAGGACAAAAAGAAGCCCATATGTGGCCTACCTTGGAGGTGAGGTCTCTGTGAAAGATGCCTTTAGAATGCAAGTAGGCCAGACCACTGGCAAGCTCACAAGCCAGCTTCATCCTCATGGGCCAGGTCAGGTGTTTGTTGCTTTCCAGAAGCTGCTCTAAGTTGCCACCGTTGATGTACTGGTAATGAGAGAACCGAATGTGATGAACATATAGACATACGAGTGTGTTAATAATGAGCTGATTTACAAAAAAAGCTGCAGAAAGTTTTTAAACATGCTTTTAGCCGCTATGAAATATGAGAACATGAAATTCAGTGGCAAAGGATAAACTAAAGCATAATATGTACACTTCATTTAAAAATTAGTGAAACCATCAACTTGCTCACATATTAGAAGTTTATACCCATAATAACTTGGCAGTGCTGAGCAAGGGAAAATAAAATTGTATTTGATGCAAATGTTTTTGTGCCCCAGAATGGTTACAAAACATGTTAGTTCTATTAGGCTGTGCATGAGGTTGCTCCGGGCATTTCTCATTGGTCAATGATAAATATACTGAAACAGCTTTTATAAGAACTTATGACTGGGGCTGCATAATGTATCACATCAGTATCGTCATTGCAATGTGCACATGTGCAATAGCCCATCACAGGGGCTAGATGTTAGGTTCATCCTTCAGTTAGATGGTGACAAATGGGCTGTCTGCTTGGGCAGGCTGACTGACGCAAAAGCTTAGTGGCAGGCTGATGACTGACTATTGACTAACTGGTCGTCATGTAGGGTGATGAGACAGTGACAGGCCAAGAGGGTAAATCAGCTCAGTGGGTTTAAAAGCAGCCCTCCTTCACTGCCACTGCTGGCTCTGATCAAAACTTTGCGTGGCCGTGCTGCTTACATGGAATTACGCACACAGAGACATGCAGACAGACCAACAACAGACAGACAAGACAGAAACACTAATCTGATGTCCAGTATCATGAACGTTTGCACCGTGGAGAAGTGAGATGACATAATGAGGTGGTCTGGTTTAGCCCTGATCATTACTCAGTGACAGTCACAGAATTAGGACACGGGGACTGACAGGCAAGGGAGGAAATCCCTCTGACCTCATTCACACTGTGTCTGTATGAGCTGGGTTCCACAACCATGAGAGGGCATCTACTGCTTTTTTTGAATGTTTCTGTCATGTCCTTTCCTTCTTTCTCTTTTTGACTCCTTGCATGAATTTAATGGATAATGCCAACATCTGCCCTGCAATTTATACTCCCTCAGTGTAAACACCAGAGGCTGAAGAACTCTTTTACACGTCAGTCTATCCTGGTGCTAAGCCAGCATCAGTGTGCTGCTGACTGAGGTCAGAATCCAGAGGATAAAACGAGATGTGTATGATCATCATGACTGTTGTGTTTTTCTAGATCGGTGATAGGTGTCATATGCATGACTGTATGTTGAATCTGTGTGCAATGCTCTTGAATGGACCTGCTCAAGGATGCTAAATTAATTTCTGTGTAAACGGACAAGTAGCATTGTATCCTGAAAGTGTTAAACTCTGTTTCTAATGTTCGATTTGATCTGACCCACCCATTCAATCCCTTGTCATAGGTTAGAACTTCCTTGACAAACAGAAAACTGATTATGCATTTGTGATGAACTGAATGATCCGTCAGTAGGTTTATATTGAGAGGAAAACTACTTTATTTGGTTATTGTATTCTTACGCTGAAATTTGTCCTCCGTATTTAACTTGTCCTATTGTATAGGAGCAGTGGGCAGCTGCAGGCCCCCAGGGAGCGGTTAGAGGTTCAATGTTTATTTAGATAAAGGACACTTCAACACACTTGCTTGCTCACAATTGTGCTTACTCACCAGGCAAATGTGATTTCTACGACCCTAGCCAAATTACTCCACAGCACTGATGTCGATGGCACTATAACTGCTGTAAGCCTACAGATGAAGAGAAAGCACTAAGACATCAAACCCTATCATAAATCTTCAAAATGTTGGATTCATAGAAGATCTTCTACATTTGGGCATTCGTACCATTACATTTTCTCAACATTATTAATAGTCCATACACTTAAAATTCTGCTATAATCATACTGATTAGAAAAGACTCATCAGATCACTGTCCAACCGCTGTTGTGTACTTCCATATTATTTGCAAAATGGTCTAAGATTCACTCTAAGCAGCAACTGAGAAATCAGTATTCGCAAGTCCTATAGAACAACTCCTATGACAAATGATGGCATGCAAGGGCGTCCACCTATGTGCGTCCATGCAACACCAGAGCCAGTATCTCCTCCACTGACCATGACAATGATCTGGAACATCTTTTACTTCTTTTGCACTTCCACTATGAGCTGTGGGATCAGTGCAGGATGCAGTAATGGCCCTGAATGACATCAACAGCCTTTCAGATGTGATATCACAGGATGTGACCCGAATGCAGAATCCATCCTTGAAATACCCACGTTATAAAGCCCTCCCCCACTGGCCTCATTCAGCACAGTTACCCCAAACAGTGCTGAAACGAGCGGTTTGGAACCATTCCGCATAAAACTGAGTGCTAGTGGAAATGTGCCACTTGAATGGATCCTGTCTGTGCTCTGAACCTTTCTCTGTCTCGCTGTGGAAAAACATTGATAGTTTCAGAGAGCCAGGTCTACTGTTTAGGAAGCATTTGGCCAAAGGATTGCTCAATTTACATAGTTTCCCAATGGATAAAACACTGTTTGGACTGAACACGGACATGTCTGCCACTCCATGCAAGAGTCAGGTCAAATGCTCAATTACCCTGAACTCCTCCAGTACCACACCCTGACTCTCTACCTTTCCTATCTCTCTTGTATGCACAAACACTCTCTCATTCACACACATGCATCCCCCACACAAACAAACAAGCTCCAATCCTAGACGCCGCACAGGATTATACTGTCTCTGTCCGGCAAATTCCTTTGTACCCAAACATCTGTTGTCTGCTTGACCGGGGAAGATGGAGAGAGGGATGGAGCAGTGAAACCTCCGCTGGAGAAAATAAAAACTCAGACTATTCAAAGCTCCTGACAGGGGAGCTGCAGCCTTAGCCTGAAGAAGATCCCCCACCATGCAGCTAACCTGCTCCTACCTGCTCCAATTAAGGCTATGATGACAGAATTGGGGAAGTGACGTAAACACTTGACACTATTTCAATGTAAACCCCAACATAGTGGCACCCGGCGAATAAAAACGAACTAACCAACAAAACCATCCTAGCCGCACAGATAGAGTCCAATACGTGTGAGTGGAAGTGAAAGTGGGGCAGGGAACTTTCAAAGTATTTCTTAAAATGTGCAATTTCCTTCTTTCAATCTGAGATATGACAAGTGATGCAGCATTGTAAATACCTCAACAAACACACACACGTACGCATGCACACACACACACGCACGCACACGCACACACCTCCCTCAAAACATTACTTCATATCTAAATGAGTGTTAAATGGGCCCTAATTATATGTCATCATGCTAGCTACATACACTGTGTGTCTAATGCCATTGTGTTTACCCTGAGGCCTGCTGGGAGAGACGACCTCAGCTACTAATACTTCATTTTAAGTTGCGCAACATCAGTTTGAGTTTTGATTGCAAGTAACAAAGGCGTAAAAGACGCTGAAGACCAAACCCAGGTTACGGAACACCGCTGAACTACACTTTTTTTAAACTGTGCATGTTTTCTGTTTTTTTTCCCCAGCTTAACATTCAGAGTGGGGAAAACAAAGAATTTCTGTTGGCCACAGGGAACGGCTTTAAAAAGATGGGCTAAATCCTGCCACGGGTCGTGACTTACCATTAAGCCTAGATTATAAAATAACCTTTCCTAAAAGGTGCAGAGACTGACTAGAGTTCACTATGCTGCACCAAAGCCCTTGAATATGGAGGGTTTTGTACGCCTTTAATGACAGGGAATTCCAGTAGACACTTTCCTTTGTGTGGGCTTGCAAATGAGCTCAATTTGCATTATTTTTGTCTCAGAGATTTGTTGTTGGGTCTTGGATAATACTCAATTATATCCATCTCCTTGTGAAACCTTATCCACTGGTGATGTTGGCCATGCATGCCTCTCCTAAAGCTGGGGAATGTCTGCAGGTCAGCAATTAAAGTGTTGTTTTGGCAATTGCGTAGCCCAGAATCAGAAACCAGTGCTGATCATAAAAGAGCCAGTGAGGAGTCCCTAGACAAAGTTTGAATAACAATTAAAAACTAAGTTCAGTAAGATTAATATCACGTTTTTAAACATTTCTATCCAAACGTATATTTGCTAATTTCATACGAAATGTTTATCACAAACAAAAGCACCTCACCCTATATGAATCAAGGAGAGCAATATTTTTAAAGGCCCTTTTGAAACCACTATACTATGTTCATATTCGTATCTTCTTATGTTTTTAGACCAATATGAAGCCTTTCCAGTCACACACTCATTGAGCAAGGTTGAGACCCTGATTCTGCTGGAATCAATGTTTCAAAGCACGAAAGAAAGATTAAAAAGGTTTTAAAATCATCAGAATCTTAAAAATTAATCGATTAATCAATACATTAATAAATAAGGTTGGTTTTTATCTATAGCAATTAGTCCCTACTTTTAACAATATCTTTAAAGATATTCAATATCTATTTTAAAAAAGTCACTCACTAGATTCTCCACAAGACAGTGTTTGTAGTAATTTGTTTTCCTTGCTCAGTGTTTTTTTTTAAAAATCTGTGAGAGCTATCCGTGTACATCGCCAAAGGTGGCTCAGGGCTGCACAGTAACCTGATCCTCCATTTCCTCTGACCATGGTCTCATAGCCAGGGTCAGGTAACTAAATACCATGGTCCTGCCGCCAGGGTCAGGGCAGTAAGCGTCGGTCCCGTCGCAGCACCACAGGATCTTGTTTATGCTAAAGCGAGAAAACAAGACCTACCGCAGCGAGTGTCCATGCATGTGTATGCACGTCAGAACATGTTGTCACTCCATGGCAGCTAAATAAAGTAGTTCTGTATGTGCCTCAACACCACGGTGTGCACATTCCTTGCCAAACAGCATAAGGAGATGTGTGTCTATCTCTCTGAAAGCATGTCTTTTGGCAGACCCTTAACAAGAGTGGAGGTTGCATTAGTACTGCATGCAAATGTAAATACAGGGGTTTTCCAGTGTTAACACTGAGCAGGAAAAGTTTGCCTATAAGAGCATAACATGCATGTCTATACAATGCATTTGACATGTATGTCACATACTGGTTCATATATATGTGTTTGTGCAAGTGTAGTGTGTCTGTGTGTGTGTGTGTGGGGGGGGCAAAGTAAGTTACCTCAGAGTTCTGAGTCTGTGGTGTGGAGCCTCAAACCAACACAGTTGTGATTTTATTTTGGAATGAGATACTGCAGAATTTGGGTAGCTATGGACAGGATCAAGCGAATATTCCCTTCCTGTTTTGAGGATAGTGAGGATTTGCTTTTCTGTCAGAGTCCATCTTTCGTTAAGATATAATTATCTTGTGTGAACCGATGCATCATGTATCAACTAATGTCTCATGTATCCAATGGTCTGTCTGGGACTCGGAGAGGTTTTTAACCCTTCACCATTAGTCCTCACGTTGTGGGGGCGGACATGGACTCAGATGGAGCTTGGGGATTATTGTTGGATTCCCTTCCTGACACCCCGCGTCAGCTCCTGAAGCGCGCACGCTACCACTGAGCCACCACGGCGTCCATCTCCCAGTGACAATCGATCACTGCCTGAGGTTTTTAAGATGTAAGCGTATTTTGAGAGACTGTGGCGTTTAGGTTGAGGGCATGTGTCTGTCACTGATTCCATTTATTACATATTTGATGGATGTAGAAGAATAATATCAGTGTTGTTGAAGAGGAAAAGTTTGGTTAAAAATTCCAATGTTCCTGGTGTTATTCTTGGCATCATATGTAGGACATACTCCTAAACAAGAAAACAAGAGCACAACTGTTGTCTGTGCACAGTCAAAGTGTCATGTCATGGTCAACCGCATATGTGAAGTCAGGTTGCTGGTGCCAATCCCCGCATTCATTGGGTAGCAGGCGGAGAAACATCATTAACATGTCACCAGTTCATCTCAGGGTAGGCATGGGGGCATAAGGTCGGATGTCGTTCCTGATTCAAATCCACAGCCTATGGCCTTCTAGATCCAGAGGCGCATGTTCTACCCCTGAGCTTCCGCGGCTCACTTACAGTCAAAGTTTATCATTAGCTGTGTTTACGAGAACTAGCTCACACATATGTTAATAGATCTCAGTGTGTGTGTCTTAGTCTTGTCTGAGAGGACCTGTGAATATTGTTTCAGGATGGATTTCTTGTTTGTAGTATTCTTCACTCCCTTCCGTTTGTGGTGATTTTAATCAAGAGAATTGGGCCTGGCTTTGATTACTCCTAGCATTAACATTAACAAAGAATGGTTACATAATAACTCAACTGCTTATTAGGCATTAGCCCAGTAATTAATGAAAATAACTACCAGAGGGGAATGTTAACTGGAGATCGCGCGCACGCGCGCACGCACACACGCACACAAACACACACACGCATGAGGTGGAGTAGATGGAAGGTTCAAAAGCATGTTGTCTTGCATGTTCCCAAAGGCCCTATAACATCATATTACACCAAGTGGTTGTTTGCAGACGCCATGTGAGCATTTTGAAGAACTGCTGTTGCAAATATTTAGGTGAGAGATATTTGGTAGATCACCATTCTTGATCATTTAAGAAACGATGTGAGGAAAGTTTTTTTGATTCTGTCAATAAATAGAAAAAAATTATAAAAATGTACTAATCACGGGATGTATAACAGCCACATGCTGATAGTGGCATCGACAATGCATAAGCCTATTTATATGTGCATTGTAGATATTAATAATAGGCTAAATTTGGGTATTAAAAATTCAACTACAATTTCAATATTGAAAATAAGGAATGACATTGCAATGGTGTTACAGGGGAAGACTGACAGAGAGCCCTAATACATCCAGGCTTTCTCTTGATCCTTTTTTTTTTTCCTTTCTCACACACACATCAGTACTGGCACATGCACAACCACATCCCATTCATCATTCAAACTACTTTGATCACACAAGTCAAGGGCTGATGCAAAAGCCGTAAGCTTAGATGTCAGAATAGCATATATATATATAAATGAAAAACAGACTTGTTCTTATAGTCTAACAACCACTGACAACACTTTACAATGAATGGTAGATAGATAGATAGATAGATAGATAGATGGATAGATAGACAAGTGTTTTAATGTGTTAATATGGCTGCATTACTTCTCCTACCTCTGTCAGAGCATGAAGCTGGCCCTCTTGAACACACACTCCCATGAACCTACAAAATAAAAAGAAACAAATTATCAAACCTCCAAAGTTGACATGTAGAATATTTGGGTCACAGTGTACCCATTAAGGTTTTCCCCTGGTTTTCACCAGGGCTGGGTACTGTAGAAGAATTATCAAAATGATTGGAATTTCATTATCCTGCTAGTCAGCAATTTATCCCATTCCTAGAAAGCCAAACCGAATGGAAAATAAAACAAGGTTAAATATGAGGACAATCACAAGAAAATATATATTAGGGGCGGCATAGCTCAGTGGGTAGAGCGGTCGTCTGACAATTGGAAGGTTGCAGGTTTGATCCCCGGTCCTGCATACAGCATGTCGAGGTGTCCTTGAGCAAGACACTTAACCCCTAACTGCTCCCTGAGCACCATATGTTGGCAGCTCACTGCTCCTATACAATAGGTTGGGTCAAAATGCAGAGAGATCCAAATTTCCCCTTGCAGGACTAATAAGGGAATCATTACTTTTAAATTATTATTTTGTTAAACTTAAGCTAAAAACAAACAGGATAGGGACCAATCCCAACACACGAGTCCAACAGACCTGAAACAAAAATAACTTGGAAATAATTTTAATAAGTAGACACCTTTAAAAGAACACATGGTGTTTGTGACCTTTAAACCAAAGGAGCAAGAATGGCTTGGAAAGTGTTGAATATTTGTGGGCAAGACCAGACTTGGGGATCCTAGACGGGTTGTCATTTACATGGGAGGAAAATAATAGCTCCATCTCTTTCCCTGCATTCCTTCCATTTTTCTCTTGTCTCTACTTCCTCTCACCTCACCATTTCACTCCCTATTTCTCCATGTTTCTGTGTTCAGTAATCTTTGATCCCACTAGTGACTGTTTCAGATGGCTATGTTCTGTTGCTATGCAAGAAACTAGGCAATGCCCCGGAGCCCTCAGAGCTCTTGAGGCAGCGGGAGAAAAAAAGGTCAACTCTGTGGCTCTCATTGGATTTTAACTAACAATGACCCCCTTCAGTGTCTGCTTGTTAACCCACAGACACAAGCAATCCACTGGGTAAACCAAACAAAGCTGGTATTGTAAAAGTTACACATGTACACACATATGCACATTCACAGCACACATGTGTTGAGTAATATATGTATATATGTAACAGTAATATGATAATAGTAATG
>OMLC01039601.1:0-11211 GCA_900302585.1 Regalecus glesne
ATATCCGATTATAGCTTCAAGTTAATCTTAACTGCAGTACCTATGTGTGTTTTTGAAGGTGGGAGGAAACCCAAACACCCAGAGGAAAACTACACAGACACAGAGAAAACAAACAAATTCCACATAGAAAGAACCCGGAATGGGATTTGAACTCAGGATTTGGTTGCTGTGAGACAACTGCACCACTGTGCTGCCCAATTTTGATATAAGGGTAATGCCATTATAATTCCGTTACACTCTCTCAATGGATTCTGTAAATCGTGCACACATAACATCCATTGCATATCTTTCTGTCCTTAGAGAGAGATCCCTTTGGTGTAGCTCTCCCTGAGATTTCCTCCTATTTTGTTTCTTCCTATTCTTTCCTCCTTGCTCACTCCTCCAGCACAATAAGATGGGTTATTACATTTCATCATAACAACGAGAGGTCAATTTTTACGTGTCATGATTACACACCATGTTGTAGCGGTAGACATAGACTTAGATGGAGCATGGAGGATTAAGAGCAGATGTCTTTCCTGATACCCCACAGCAGGAATGAATCTACAATGTCTGGCTTGTCAGTTCCCTAAGCTCCCACAGCAATGACAAATTGAGGTGACTTTCTTTCCTTTTCTTCTTCTGTTAAAGGCTTTTCTTTAGGGAGCTGCTCCTCGTCCATTGTGAGGGTCTAACGGTAGGCTATTGCATTGCTGTAAAGCTCCCTGAGATACATTTGTAATTTGTGACATTAGGCTATATAAATAAATAAATCAAATAAATAAATTGTTCCCTCATCAGTCCCACAAGGGGAAATTTAGATTTCTCTGTATCTTAACCGATCTTATTGTATAGGAGCAGTGAGCTGCCACCAAATGGGGCTCGGGGAGCAGTTAGGGGTTCAGTGTCTTGCTCAAGGACACCTCCACATGCTTTCTACAGGACAGGGGATCGAACCTGAAAATTTCTGGTTGCCAGACGACCGCTCTACCCACTGAACTATATCACCTCAATTATATTTATTTTAAAATGTATTTTACTTGACTTTGATAATTTCTGTGTAATGTTGTTGACTGATGTTCTCAGTCATTGCAAGATCAGGGCAAACAACAACAATGTGAAAGTTTCAACATACGATTTCATCCTCCACATCTCGATTGAACTGATGGATCTCTCTGGATGCCACCAAGAAATTCTTCCTCTTCTTCAGTGGCTCCAACAGTGCCTGGAATTTCTTTTGAACCATCCGCTTTTGCCCGTCTACCTCTTCTGTGTCCCTGCCCTCCTCCCTTAGCGCCTCCACCTGGGTCTGCAGCTCCGTCACCTCCCTCTGTCGCACTCCCACCTGGTTCTCCAGCATCTACACATAACATAATGCAACCATTAATACAACCAATATCAACTTTAAACTACCATTCACACTGTGAATATTAACCTCCAACTACTGTTAGTACTATTAATTTCCAAACACTATTAATAATATTCATGCTAACATCTAATTATGTTTCAATGCTACAACATCTAACTCCAATTGTTACGATGATTGTAGCAACTCTGACCTCTAACCCCTGTTAATGCTACTAACTTCTGATCACCAATGATACTATTAACGCTAACTATGAGTACTTACTTTTAACCACTATTAATATTACTAATTTATAAATAGTGATAATACTGCTAACTTCAATCTATCATTATTCCAACCCATAGTAACTTAAAAGTACAATTCAAACTACTATCGTCACCTAGAATTACCATTAAATCTACCAATGCTACTTCTAGCTATCATTAACAGTGTCTGGTATAGCACCAATGTTTAAACTGACACTGGTCACAGGATTTGCTGTAGTGGCAGTAGTAGTATTTGTAATGTGTGCAGTACCTGTTGTTTTTTCAGCAGGATATTGACAGAGGTGAGGTCCTTGCCATAATCATCAGACTGGATCTGGCCCTCCAGCCCTAGCAGCCACTGGTCCAGGTCAGCACAGCTCTGTGTGAACAGTTCTGCCCTGTTGGCGTCAAACAGACACTGTGCCTTGGTCTGGGTGGTACTCTCAAGCTCTGCCCACATCCTGTGGAGTACTGAAAGTTTGTCCTTGACCACTTCTTCAGTCTCTGGCTTCTCGGACGCCAGCAGCAATCCATCCTGCACAGGAAAACGAACAAGAGACCTCCATTTTGCAACATCAAGCTTATTATATTTTATTCTGCTCTTCTGTTGTTTTCTGCACTTGTTCTACACTGGCCTTCCGTTGGGTTATTCTATAATTATGCATCAAGATTGCTGCCATATCAGTTCAACTGTCTTCATCGTATGCTAACATCCTTCTCTATCATGTTGCATAATTCTCTCTGTGTGTCCCTGTCTCTCTGCCAACCTTTTCTATCTTGTCCAACCACTCCTTGTTGGACTGCAGTTCAGCCATGAAGGACTGGTGTTTGAGCCACTTGCTGTGGAGATTTCTGGCCTCATCATATGACAGATCCTGAGCAGACAGCATCTTCTCGCTCACCCATAGAGATAGCTGGAAAAAGAAAGTAATACACATGTTAATGCACATATTAGTACGTGTGTACGTGTACATGCACCTGTCCACATGAACCATGTGGACTACCTGTGCCCATGTGTGAGCCCACAGACCTCCTGGCAGTCCTGCAGGAACTTCTGCAGATCTCTGTTGTCCTTTAGTCTCATCAGTAGCTCCACAGCCAGCTCCCGATTCCTCTTATGTCTGCCATAGAGAGCAAAGGTCAAATGTAAGACAGTTGGCTTCAACAGTGTGTTCAAGCATACGGTGTACAGAAATACAAACCATAGCAACTTACTCTGAGGGGCCTATTTCACATGGCACGGATATTCCCCACGTCGTAGTTGTGAACCCTCCAAATACCAGTATTGGTAAATGTTCACTGTATTGTTTTAACGAGTCCAAACTTTCTAACACAAAGAATGTGTTTGATATCTCAGCAGTTCAAAGCTAATGAGCGTGCCTCGTCATCACCTCTGTTCCCTTCACCAACATGCATGTTAAAGTCCACTCTAATCATCACTCTCTCCTCTTTGGGTACACTCTCCACTACTTCATCTAACTCACTCCAGAATTCTTATTTCTCTTCCATCTTACACCCAACTTGTGGGGCATAAGTGTTGCTAACATGCATCCTCACATCTTCCATCTCCATCACATCACATGACACTACAGGCATCTAGCAGACGCTCTTATCCAGAGTGATGTACAACAAGTGCATAGGGTCAAGGGTCAAAGGATCCTGGAGCAACACTAGAAGCTAGATAACAATCCTAGTGCCATCATAAGACTCCAACACAACATCAACCTAAAATAAACTAACGAGATCTCATGTGTGTAAACCAAGTAAGTCAACATGAAGAAAAGGAATAGAGCTAAAACTAGGAGTTAGAGCTAGGACTGGATGTGGAGGAGGAAAGGTACAGGTGGAAGCCAGCGAGGAGTCAGGACGTTGTCTCTGACTTTATCACCATCACTCTGACGCTCTCTTCATCTCCAACACACTCGAGACATCCTCTTCCTTCAGGACTACCCCTACCCCATGTCTCCTCCTATCTGGTTCATACTAGCAGAGTCTGAACCACCTCTGGTGCTCCTGGCCTTTCTCCCTCTCCTCCAGTTCTCTTGTACAGACAGTATATCTACCTTCCTTCTCTCCATCAGCAGCTCTCTCCCTTTACCAGTCAGAGTAACAACATTCAGAGTTCTGTCTCTCACCTCCACCCTGCTGCCTCTAGATAGGCCTTCCCACTCGTCTTCTTTTCCCAACAGAAGTATAATCTCTGCTGGCCAACTGCAAAGTCTAGGAAAGCCAACACGCCATCTTTAGCATCCTCCCTTGTGAATTTGATGTGGGCGTCCACTGAGTTAATGTGTTCAGTGAACTGTGGTACGTCCTGGGATTTAATTTTAACCCAGGTGTCGTCCACGTACCTGAACCAGTAACTCGGTGGAGTCCCTGTATATGAAGCCAGAGCCTTCCTCTCTACTTCCTCCATGTATAAGTTGGCCACTATAGGAGAAACAGGGGAACCCATAGCACACCCATGTTTCTGCCTGTAGTATTGCCCCTGATACGTGAAGTACGTAGACTGAAGGCCCATGTGATTTCTATACCTGGATTATTGAGCATGCATCAAGACATTTACACTGGACACCTTTCATGAAGTCACATTCTTCTGGGACTGGCATGAAAAGTGAGGAAGTTTATTGGTACACGATGATGATTCATGTAAATTAACAATTAGTCAGAGGTCCACTGTAATGATTTGTCCCTGCGTTGTGGGGCTGGACATGAACTTAGATGAAACTTGGGAGACTGAGGCTGGATGCCCTTCCTGACACCTTGCAGTGAGTTTGAACATGAAACATCTGGCTTGTCACTACCCTAAGAACACAGTCTACCACTGAGCTACTGCAGCCTCAAATGTAAAGAATGATGATGAGTAATCCTAACAATAAGAGGTTTCAAAAAACAAGGAAAACCAATTAAGAGTAATAATTACGAATCAAAGATGAGTAATGGTGAGTGAACATGCAGCTAATTCCTGAGCATGTAAGAAACAGAGATCCTCTTCTGAATGACTTTAGGTGAGCATGTACCTGTCATCTATGGAGGTCACCTTCTCCTGAATGCGCTCAGAGTTGAGGTTTCCATCAGTGGCCAACCTTTGTCCAGCTTCCACCACACCATTTATCTTGTCCTCATTGGCATCCATGGTGGTCATCACATCCTCCTGCTTCTTAATGGCTGCTTCAGCTCCCTCCAGGGTGGTGGGCATCTCGGTGTGTGCCAGGACATACTCCTGCACGCATGCACGCACACAGACTTGTTGAAATCTCCTTTTTTTAAAAAATCTCATTTCTGTCTTTGGAGTAATCTGTCCAGTTAGCCTGGATATGATGGACCTGCTTGTCTCTATAACTGCTGCTTTTGCTACACTGGGAGCTTCTGTGAGTTGCTGTTTTTTGGTGCTGGTTATCAGTCTTTGTTTAATTCTGATGTCTATATCGATGACAGTCAGATGAGTTTGTTCATAGGGTGGGGGCAGACCTGCAGTCTGTTGAGAGTCAAGAGGTCACTCTGATGAGTGATAAAATGTTTCTATTAATAAACATTGAATCCAGTAGAACTGATTCAACCTTTTTACAAATCAAATGAGACCACCAAAAAGAAGATTCTATATTTCTAACCGCTCTAACCTTCCTAATCTTTCAGGCCATTCTGTTTTTCAGGGGTCATTACAGTGGATTTTATAGAGTCCATTGGTACTGTGTGGGGTACCAATGGACTCCAGCAATGGTGGCCTCCCATATGGTCTTGTCAATCCGCTCACTGATTTGGTCCATTTTTTTATCGGATGGCTTTCCCGACACAACCACTAACCCTCTGGATTGTGGTACAGGTAAACTACTGGATGGCCTCACAGTATTCATGGAATCATGCCCATGCCTGTCACCAGAAAATGAGAAGTACATTATACGTGTCATGGCTCGTGTCCACGTTGTGGGAGTGGGCATGGGGATAAAGGTCAGATGGCCTGCCTGGTGCCCCGTGATGGGTTTGAACCTGCAGCCTCTGGCTTGTCAGTTCCCAAGGCTTGCATTCTACCACTGAGCTCCTGCAGATTTGAGGCCCATATTGGTTGATAATGAATGAATGAATGATATAAAGTATGAGGTATAGAAGGAATTTTTGCCCTAGTCAAGTAGAATGGTCTTTTTTTCCTGTCAACTAGGTCATTGAAATGTATCTTGCACCTGAATATCGACTTGTTTTTTTACACAGCAGAGCACGATAACTCCAAATAATATATTCTTATATAAAGACATACAAATCTAGATATGGTAAACATTATATATGCTGCCATGAAGAAATGAATCCTGACAATGCAAAGGTACAGCATTATATAATCAATCCTATAGTAGTTTATCTGGTTATCGTATATGGAACATCCCTTATCTGCAATATATTTACCTGGTTATTGAGGAAGGCTTCTGCTTGCTTTGTGTCTCTGAGAAAGAGCTGGTAGGCATGGGACTGGGTCAGAAGGTTCTGGCGGTTCTCCCACATCTTGTGGAGCTCGTTCCAGCCTGTGTCCAGTGCCTGCAGTCTCTGGCGGAGGAACATATATTGAGCATCTATCTGGTCTTGAGTTACCATGTCACCCATGTCCCTCATCTTCTGGTAGTCCTCCTCATAGTTGTTGATCTCATTCTTGATGCCCTCATGCTGGGCCAGCAGCTTCTCAGCTTCGGCCAGTGTGTTGGGCATGTCCTCTGAGGCAATGGCCGTCTGAGTACGGGATAGCCAAGACTGGAAGTCATCCAGTTCTCGAAGGAACTGCTGTAACTTGCTGGCTTCACCCAATGACTCCTCACGATTCTTCAGTGTGGTCTTCATCTCCTCCCAAACGGCGTTGATCTCGGCAAGCCGGCCTGTGATGGCCTTTGCCTGGTCTGGATGCTCCTCCGCCAGCCTCTGAGCTTCGTTGCGCAAGTCGGACAGCTTGTCTTCAATGGCCACCAAGTCACGTTCCATCCCTGTTAGCTTGCGCTGCAGTGCCATGACTCCAGTCAGATCATTGCCCAGCTCCTGTGTTGATTCAATGACTTTGGTCTTCTCTTTGATCCAGGATTTTGTCTCGTTGCAGTCTAGGTGATAATTTTGGACTCCCAGTGCTGAATGCAGACACTCCTTCTTCTGATCCACCAGATCCCGGAACTGGCTCCATCTAGTGGCAAAATAGAGAACAACAACTTGATGTCAGGGCAGGTTGGATTTGAGTTAAGGAGCATATATCTTGGCGACAAAAACTCCATTAAAAACAGATGAACATTTGACTTTGTTAAGTCTTTTAAACAGACTGGTAAATATCACAAAAAATAGCATCATTTATTTGTGGATATAAACACAGCCTAAGGCTAACACGTCTATCAGAAAGAGTGCCCAGTGGCGGTGGATGTGAACTGGCCTGTTGTTGAGTTTGTCCTGCTGAGATTTGATCTCCTTCTCACTGGGATGTCCATTATGAATCAGCTGCCTGGCAATCTGGTTCACCACTGCAACGCGAGATGCCTGGTTGTTCATCTCCTGCTCCAAACTCTCAAACCTGCCAAGGAATACAGGAAACTTGGAGATACACCTTTTAAAACATCAGAGCATAGGATGAGTCCAAACTAACATTAAACTTTGACGGCCATATGTGGTCAAATGTAAAAAAGTCCATCTCTTAATAAAAAACTTTTACCGAGAGCTGGACAGCTTTACAGCATTGATCTTAAGCAAAGCAGAGGATGTGCTTCCTGAAGTAGCTAAAGAATTTCAATCCACCGCAGACAATGTTGGAGAATTCTACACCTCCATCATTAAGTCCATAGCATCTCTTCAAAGTATATTAACTATTTCTCATTATTATTCTTAAGCTTCTCACCCTATCTCTAAGGGAGACACCAGACACCCTCCTAAGAAACCTCATCTCAGCTGCTTGTATCCGTGGTCTTGTTCTTTCAGTCATGACCCAGCTTTCATGGCCATAGGAGATGGAAAGCTTTGCTCAGCTCTGTTTGTCAACCAATAGTTGACAATTCTGAAGACCCACCCCTTGGACAATATGTGGTCACACGTTTGATGACATTAGAAGTTTGCTTCTGTCGTACTCTCGTAAGCACTTCTTTGCACATTTCACCACCACCACCAGCAGTAGGAATGAGTGTTAATTATCAGGAGAGGGGATCTTGGGAACAACCCAGCAGGGTAGTGAGACTGTTTTATTCTTATAGACCAAGCTAGCAGTCTGATAATCTCCACAATGGGAAATTCTCTGACTACACATATTAACGATACTAGTTGACTCCTCTATCACACTGGGTTTCATAGTGGGCGGTCTTATTGAAAGAATTCTTACTTCATGAAACATTGGAATAACAGAACAGATTATAAGCCGTATTCAGAAGTTTCTAAAACTTTAATTACATATAATTCAATAATTGATCTTTACTAGAAAAAAAAATCCTCCCTACTCTGGACCTTAATGAACTCCAGACCTTAACAAGCACTGGAGACTAGCAAGCTCTGACACTAAATGTGCTGTAGGTATTAACCAGATCAGAGGGTCGATAGAATCAACAATAATTCATTGTCCAATTTCTTAAAACTGGAAGGTTTAACGTTTAATTTAAATGGTTTAAAGAGCAAATGAATTTCACCCATTTTAGAACCACTGGAGTCATCCCTCATATCCATGTTCCACTTGTTAGAAATATGGAGATCTCATTTGAAGGCTGACATCACGTTTGATTTTTTCAAAATATTGGTTAAATCGGTCTATATAAATTCCTATGTATAATTCCTATGTATAATTCCTATGTATAATTCCTATGTATAATTCCTATGTATATAAATGTTCTGTCCCTGTTCTCCCTGATTCACATTCATGACCACTGAATGTCCAGCCAATGAGCAGCTCTCATATGAAGCCAGCCTTTAGTGGTGTGGTATCACTGTGTTGTTGATCAGGGTGGGGATGCTGCAGTCAGCTCAGACTCAACATGTCTCCTGGAGGAGAGAGGACACGTCTCTGGATAAACCTCTGATCCAGGTGAACTGGTTCACCTTTTTTGTAATCCCTCATTTACGGTTTCATCATTCCTTCATGCTTAGTACTCACTCAAACGACATCACAAGAGAATCATTGAAATACACACACATGTCCTACCTGTGTTGGATGACTTCCAGATCCTCCAGTTTCTCTGGGATCTCCATGCTGTTGAGCCACTGCTCCTTCTCATCAATCCACACCTCGCAGGCATCTGCTTCGCTGAACATCTTGTAGAGAGCGAGCGTATCCTGGAGCGCTTGTTTTCTCCGCCTGGTGAGCTCCAATATCTCCTTATAACGCTCCTCAATCCCTGCGAGACGCCTGGACACCTCCTCTGACTCTGCCTCCTCCTGAGTCAGGGCAGCAGCCTGTTCGTGCAGTGCATCAATCACAGGCCGGTAGCTAGCCACCTCAGCTGCTGCATCCTTGTGCTTTCGGACCAGTGCCTGGGTGGAGAATTCATTATGTCCCGTCTCACCACTGGACACGATCCGCAAGGCGTCCAGTGTCCAGGCATCCACATCATCTGCATCTGCCTGGAACTGATGCAGCACCAGTGCCTCCTCCATTTGTATTTTCCTGGCTGCTGCCAGCGTCTCCAGCCCTTCCCACTGGGCCTGCAGGTCATCAATTCGTTCCTGGATTTTTACAGCTCCAAAGTGGTCCACCTGCACCATCGCCCCACCTTCAGCAATGGTGTGCTTTAGGTGGACAGCACGGCCACTCATCTCATCCTCCAGGGCCCGCTGCTGGCTGAGGAGTCGCAATGTCCCTGTCAGGTCCCTCCCGCATTCTTCAGATGATAAGATCTGTTCCTTCTCACGGATCCAGCCCTCCTCCTCTGCCATCTCCCAGAAGAACTTCCAGAGCCGGCGGGATTCCTCTAGGCAGGCACGACGCTCTATGGCCAGCTGGGTCAGCTCTTGATAGCAAAACTCCATGTGATCCACTCGGTCCTGGATCACCTGTGAGTCACAGGGCTTGTAGCCTGGAAACATAGGAAACATTATTATCATGTGCTAATCATTCATTGTCTACACTGGCTGAATCCAGTTCAGGATAACGGGTAAAAGCTCAAACCTCGAGTCAAATGTAATAAGAAAAATAAAGAAAAATGAGACATCTATGTGAGATTAAACATCATCACCAAGTATGTATACATGATCAATAAAAGTCTAATCACTGAGATTTCTGTTGCAATATCAGTAGACCATCAAAGTGTTAACATGGTCTGAAATCACACATTTTCCGAGTACCTTACAAGACATGGACCGTTTCCATCATCACACTGACAACTTATCCTAAAACAACGTCTCAACAGACTCTGTAAGAAGGATCAGAGCAGACTGGGTCTGCTAAAGACACTGAGGTCTTCTGGAGGTCAGAGGTCACTCCTCTAGATGTATTACAACATGGTGGTGACACCAGCCATCTTCTATGGAGTGGTCTGCTGGGGCAGCAGCATCTCAGCTGCAGAGAGGAAGAGACTTGATTAACTGGTCTAGAGAGCTAGCTCTATACTGGGATGTCCCCTCAACACTGTGGAGGTAGTGGGACAAGGGAGGATGATGGCTAAGCTGTCATCCATGATGGACAATGGTTCTCCCCCCATGCAGAACTACATGGCTAGACTAGAGAGCTCCTTCAGTGACAGGTTACTGCATCCAAGGTGTCTGAAGGAGAGTTTCCACAGGTCTTTCCTTCCTGGAGATATCGGACTCTATAACCAGCACTGCTCCCCCTACAGACCGCATTCACAACAGGACTAAAAACTGGATTTCATGCCATTCAATATTTCCTTTCAGAGCGCAATGCTATATCTGTAGGAAACTTTAACTTTTTCCCTCCTGTCTCTGTTCTACTCTCCACTTTGCTGCTATAACACTTCAAATTGTCCCTTGTGGGACTAATAAACGCATTTCTTATCTTAACCCTTCCTACTGTATAGGAGCAGTGAACAGCCGCCATGTGGCGTTCAGAGAGCAGTCAGGGATTCAGTGTCTTGCTCAAGGACACCTTGAAATGCTTTTTGCAGGATCAAAACCAAACTTGCTACCTTCCAATGACCAGACAATCTCTCTACCCGCTGAACTATACCACCCCATATGTGTCAGAAGTGTCAGAAAAGCTGAGATGCTTTTTTTTTCTAAAGTTTCTTTCAAACCTCAAAATGCACTGTACCAACATTTGGTCCACCCCAAATTTCAGGTCCCCCGGCATCAACAAAGCAATATAGTGCACAATGTGACTTATATATGAGGGTGATCAAACAGATGCTGGCATAGAGGATGGAACCACACAGGAGAATCAACACGTCAGGACTCTACAGTCTCCACCATCTACAGACCAGGACTCTACAGTCTCCACCATCTACAGGTGAGGACTCTACAGTCTCCACCATCTACAGACCAGGACTCTACAGTCTCCACCATCTACAGACCAGGACTCTACAGTCTCCACCATCTACAGACCAGGACTCTACAGTCTCCACCATCTACAGACCAGGACTCTACAGTCTCCACCATCTACAGGCCAGGACTCTACAGTCTCCACCATCTACAGACCAGTGGACACTCTGTCAAAGATGAGGATGTTCACATCCT